>JBCAUI010512037.1:0-12483 GCA_038406195.1 Haplosyllis anthogorgicola | reverse complement strand
AAAGGAGAGAACGAAAGAATTTCACGCTGTGCTTTTGATGCGCTATTGTTAAACTTCTGATACGAATTCAGTGTACTAGAAATGATATGTTTCAAACCAAATAAAATGAATGATGCTACACTGACATTTTTAAAGTAGTAAAGAAAATATGTAATATTTTAAGAGTTGAAAGAGTTGAAATTCAAAGTACATAACTACATACTTCTAACCTACTGTTTTCAGAATAAAGGGGCATATTTAAAACAAAAGTTGGTCTTGAACATTTAACCTTGATCTGAACTAAAGTAGTCTTATTAAAACCTGTACAACATCTCTGGAAAACATGTCCAGCTGTTGATTTCAGAATTTTCATTGTTTGCTTTTCAGAAGTGCAGGAAGGCTAAACCATTTCTATATTTGGCTCATGTTACAAACATACACAGCACCTATTTATAGCTTACTTTACGAGATTGCTAATTAAAACCTTTTTGAAATTGGACCTCTAAGTGAACTAAGCATTTTAGCTCATTGGCAGAGGTTGATAATCAATTAGATTAACCAATTCGTTGTCGGGAGTGACAAAAGTTGAATGCAAGTGAGTTTCTGCAATTTGTATACAGAGAAAATACTTTTATTCATTTCTGAACAATACCACAATTTTTTGTACCTTACATAAGGATATCAAATAGAAAAAAAGGAGAATTTCCACCTAGGTCACAGAGTAAGTACTACGGTACACGTCATAAAAGGTCAAAATCAAAGTATTGGGGTTTTTTTCAAGTCAAGTAACTTTGACACTAGTAGTGAATTTATTGCAACAAATTCTTATTTTCCTCTTGTTTTTGAGCATAAAACTTTTGTGCATTTACTCTCTTTTTCACATACCCCAATACATTTAATTTCATAAATCTCACTCTGTTATTGATATAAAAAAATCTCTGTATTGGAAAGAAAAATGTGATACTCATGTTCTTTTCAGCTTTGTTTTTTAACTGTCACGTTTCTTATGTATGGGAGTACATTTTATTTTCAAGTATATTTCCACAATGTATTATTACATTTCTTTATATGTTCATTATAACTGTTATTTAAACAATTTCTCAAATCACCTACATCTAAAAGTATTGTACTGTAAATAAAATAAATATATCGTAAAACCTGCATTTTGTTATGTCTAGTTGTTTTTCTTTTTTGAATGAAAATTAAACTATATTTTCTTAATTTAAATGGTTTTTTGTAAAATACTAAAGTTTATTATACTGTTTTCTTTGTTTTTCTCTGTCATATTTTGTAAGTGTGTAATTTGAGAAGAGGGATTAGCATTTCATTTAATTTCAGAAAAAAAGGGTTTTGTGGTGATTTATAATTTATATCTATTCTTAAATTGAATAGATATCTGGTTGATATCTTATTCCTTTTAACCCACATATTTACTGTCTACCTTCTTTTAACCCACAACTTGCATCCAAGATAAATTACATCAAAGCTTAGAAAAGGAGGATAAAAACAAGATAAAGATGAAGGTGATATATTAAAGCAAACTACTGTTCCTATTTCTTTACACAAAATGTCAATGGGAAACAAAGAATTCCATACAAACGACTAGATCTAGATTAAAAAATCTCTTCAAATGCAAATACAAAACAAGTATAATTCCCTAACTTAGTGGTCCACATTTGAACATTGTACAAGAGAATTAAAATGCATTGCTTGCTTCCTGCTGTGGCCTACAGGTGTGATGGACCATTACATCAATAAGGAATCACAAGCAATAACACTATAGCTAATCAGCCCTTAATATGAAACAATGTGAGCCCAATAAGAGTAAAACAAACACAATTACACAGGGAGAAGGGAGAATAAGAGTTGTGATTAACAGCTTTGTGTTGGACTAATGACTCTTTATGTAATCACACAATGTATGCAGAGTAAATGTGCTTTAATGACAGATGTTTCTGGTCAGATTGTTCAGCTTCATTTCAAATGTCTAAACTTCCCTCTTAAAGGTAATATGCCATGAATAGTGCATGAAAGGGACTCATAAGAAGCCTTAAATTTAATTTCAAATTATTAACCCATTTTCCAATGTAAATTCATAAGCAAACCTGCTTAAAATGTAAGACTTTTTGTAGTTTTATTTTTCCCTTGTATGTTCATTGTTTTTTTTCTTTATATTGATATTTTCATGACGCACATGTTGAAGAAATATTTCTCCACAAGTGCCTCCTCCAAGCTTAGACTATCATCACTATGACAACATGAAAATTACGTCATGACTTTTTGCTGTAATATGCTTAGAGTAATGACGCCATAGCACATGGAAGAATCCAATGTGATTGGAATCCAATGCAAATCAACTACCTCTGTTATGAAGAAATATTAATAATTTCAATAAATATGGTAATCAATATTGCCAAAACTGGAGACATGATTTATTTGTTTAGTTTGATTTATTTCAGATAAATTTAAAAAAAACAGCGTGAAATTCTATTGTTCACAAAATACTGACTTTTTCAGAACTAAAGTGATTGTACATGACAGCTTGTATTTTATTGGGTTTTGTGAATTTATGAGAGCTGATGTTTCATTGGTTTACCTGGTAAAAGCCAGAACTGAATAAAGACAGCATTAGCCATGTTGCGAATGTTGACCTCACATAAGCGACTTATAGTCGGCCAATAGAGAACACCCAGTATATTTGTTTTTGAAGGAGCGCGGTCGTAGTATCTGTCGCAAATCGAGAATTCCCCATTGATGGCCTGTGGAACATGCATAGAGGGCGGCATCTTCTAGTGCGAAATCCCCATAGGGTGAAAAATACAAATAATCAGCATTTCACCTCATAGTAGCCTATGAAAGTTTCAGTTTTTGTACCAAACCATTCCCTTCCAGTTCTTCGATGAAGTTTATGTATCATAATTCAGGTGTATTCTTGGAAATGTCCATCCCATAAAACTACTTACAAGTTTTAGAGTTTTTATCATAAGAACAACATGCAAACATAAAGATATACGTTTCATGTTACAGCTGCAAATACAATAAATACAACAATATTAGCCATTAACAAAAGAAACTAGGAGGACTGGGGCTTCATCACGCACAGCTACTTATGTTCATGTGTCCTTATGTTTGTTGTGGTCCCAATGGTCAATAGATTCTGGAAAAACAACATGTGCTGAGGATTGCTGAGCACTTGCCAGTTGTGTAAGAGATTAAGAACCAACAAAGGAACAAGAATCTTACGTAGTTCAATTATTGTACATTGTGATGTTTTAAAACTTAATGTAAAATGAAAGGAGGACCAACAAATCAATGGCCACTTTACTAGTTTGATGCATGTTCCCCTTTATCATCTGGTTCAGTTCTTAGTTCATTTTCATTGTTTGAGTGTGACATTAATTTAACCTTCAATCTGATAAATTACTTTTATCTTTAAAGCAATTACAACTTAACTCCAGTGATATTTTGTTTATTGTTTAGTTGTGTTTCAAGTCTTCTCTTTAGGGGATATTATTTTGGTACTTTAATATTATATATCCCATTATGTTAGCTTAGTTAATAATTTACTTCATTGTCAACATGCTAACTTAATCATTTACGCCATCGTTTTTAGCTGTGAATTTATTTTGCCATGATATTATATCCCATGATATTATTTCCATTGAATTAATAATAAAAAAGAATGAATACAAGTTTTATAGTTTAAGCCTTTATCCACATAAAATGACCAAATTGTGATATGACATTTCGATGTGAAAAATCTTAATCAGACATTTAGTTCATGCAGTGGCTTTGTTTTTTTTATTTTAATGTAATATAATTTCTTTTCAATTGGCAAAAATAGAACTAATATTAGTTTATATGACCAACTGGTGTGTGTGAGTTAAACTCTCAACTACCTTAAAACCATTATTACTTATTAAATACATTTATTTGAACATGAATCTGTGGTGAAAGTAGTGGTTTATGTTGAATGGCATCATTCAGTCTTTATCTACTCTATCTAAAGCATTATCTGCTGTAATTGTTCCCATAGGGCATTATCTCTGCCAGACTTTTATAGACATAGTGATGAATCAGATTTCAAGGATGAGGAAAGCTTAAATATGACATTAAATCACTTGATGTTTAACTGTCATCACTCAATCTCTATCTACCAAGACCCAAACCATTATCTCCTACAATTGATCCTTTAGGCTTTGTCTCTTTACAGGCAAATAAGGGAAAGAATTTCTTAAACACTGTATTGTTAAAGTTATTTTCTTCTCAAATTGTTCTAGGAGGACTACTCATATAACTAAACCATGTATGGAGTTTTAGATTACATTGGAAATGAATCATACTACTAACAATTATAAGGCTATGATTCTGTCACGTTGATGACACTTTGAACTCAATGACCTTTGGACCTTTCAAAGTCTTATCCAATCTCAAAACAAGATAATAAATTATGTTAATGAGGTCACAAGGGAGATCCTCATTGGCTGAAAATCAAGTCAACAAAAGCACATGGCCAATTCCCTTGGAAGGGTAACCGTCCAAAGGACGGGTTCCTCCTAGTACTGAAAGAAATTGAAATGTTAGTTATATTATAACTAGACATTGAGATTTATCTTATCAATGTTAATATTAACCTTCCAGTCCCATTGATATAAATATGTTTACGGAGGCTAACTGAGGAAAAATTAATTCATGATAAGATTAGTTCATTTTGTAAACTTTTGAGCAATTGATAATTCATTATTATTTGCTGTGGAAAAAATATGCCAGACTTATATTAGTAAACCTGTAAATAATTGTTCAGACAGAACTATTGTTCAATGCACTTAGGGCACATTAGGCAGAAATTGGCTTTATTATGTAGAGGCATTTCCCCTGTATACCCCTACCCATTACAGAACACACAAATCCCCTGAATGGAACAAAGCCAAAGTCAATTAGGCTTGTAGTGATTGTATTGCTGGGTTTTGTGAGAGCAGTCAGGTTGAGTATCCAGGGATCGATTAGAGAGCATTAACACCATTGTAGACATGTGCTTTGGTATTGATTGGAGACTCTCCATGTCAATGCTCCATGTCAATGCTTTTGGGTTATTAGCTGTTAATCTAAGTGATGGTCCTAGTGATGGGCCGTTTCACTACTAAAGGTCAGCACGACGAAATATGCACAATTGCAAGCCCTTTAGTTTAGTGGTTAGTTTAGTGCTACTCTACAGGTGATCCGGGTTCGATTGCCAGATCGGGTGGAGAGACCACTTCAGTAAATCTCAGCCTCACCAGACAAAGGTGTGAAATTTGCACCAGCCCTTTGTAGGAAGAAGAACGACATGGCTCTGAGTGGGAATGTAAGGTGACATTACAATGCTATATTTGTCTACCTTTGCGGACTTGTGCCCTCTTTCGTCTTCGAAAAATTTTGGGGATATGAATAGTTAGATAATGTGGATCTCATTCCATGAAATCCTGTTATCTTTATAACATGTCAGTAAAAATCTAATGCACTGTAAAATGTAACTGTTTTGCCAAGAGAAAGGAAAGTAATATGACATTTATGTCCTGCACATGAATAAACCAATCAAATCACTGAGTACCTTTGCCTCTGGATATTTATTGTGAACATTAATATTAGCCAATCAGGTTGTTTTATTTTACCGCTGCAAAGTTTTCATGATGGAATGCCTGTACAGGTTCTATTTGAATATACAATATAATAGGTCTAAAGACATCAGATAAGTGATGCTTATCAAAATAAAAATGTCAAACCATTATTTATCCCAAAGAATTAATGTTGACCAATCACGAGCATGAAATGGGGCAAATAATCAATTTAGCATTGAACGTTTAAAAATTTCCATTTACATGAGTAAACTTAGTACTTTGCACCCATTTTGTGGAGGACATTTTCATTTCTCAGGTTTTACATTTACAGACAGACCTAAACTTTATGTTGTGGAGATCTTTGTCATCTATCCATATATTGCAATTTAAATGCGCCACATGAAGGTAAAACAATTGACCATAACAGTTCAACAAAAAAGTGACATTTAGAATCCGATAAATGGAATTTTACTACGCCCGTCTTCAAAATAAGATTTTACTGAATTATAATGGTAAAGAAAAATAAGAGAAAAAGTGCATCAAACAAGAGTTCTTCTTACATCTAGATCAAAATGCGTACAAAAAGGGCAACTCATCATCGTCTAGACGATTCGTGACAGAACAGCGGTAACGCTGCTGTGTCGTGACGAATTTTTACTTTTAGTTTTATCTAAACTCTTGTCCCAACGTTAATATCCAGAGGCTTAAGTTCAGCTCGTGCAATTCCTATCAAGTTAGAAATGTACGGAACAAAAATACGAACAAAATATTTCCACGTTGAACTTTTGAATTTCCATTGTTTCAAAATTGATAGCAATTTCACCTTCTGATCTAAAATTTGTTTCGAAATAACATTGCATGTAAACCAAAGACTAAGTCCTGATTATAGCAATTCAAATTCAAAATGTTTTCGCAGTTCCAATTTACAACGACGGATAATAAAGATAGTAAGAGAAAACAATTTCTTTTAGTAATAACACCTGAACTTTTCAAATAACAAGCAGCATATAATTAAACTATTCCTTTGAATTACTCTTTTGTCCTATGAAAAGACAAAATTTAATGCCACGTATATAATTTAGTATCTCAATTTCTCAGCTTACTTTACATTTCGTTTTCTTACTTCGGAAGGACAGCGGAAGGTCAGCCACACATCCCACACAGGCAGTGAGTCATCTTCTACTGGAGTTGTATTGTGCTTATTTTGTCAGCTTTATTGCTGAGTCCGCTATTTATTTGTCTAGCTTGTGAAGATTCTTGTTGAACATTTATATTGCCAGATAAAGGGCATATTAAAAATGTGGGAAATAGTACAAAAGGACAGAATCTTTTTACCTTTAATCTTAATTTCACTGATATAGAGAAAATATCTCAATTCTCACCTGAAATTAAGTGGGATAATTAGTATAGTGTATGTATGCCACCCACAGCAAGAGAACTCACCCAAGCTTAATACCAGTGCTGGGATGAGAACATTAGTTCAAGTACAATAGGCATAATGCGTCATGGAACATTAAATGTCTGGGTGAAAATATTATGTTTTCAACCCGAATGAAATAAACAACGCAACCTTGTTAAGAGAAGCGTCAAAGTAAATGTCCAAATTTACGTTTAGGATTTTAACAAAACCATTGCCAACAGAAATAAGATTTTAAAGTGTCATGGCCAGGTTACAGATTATATTCCAACGAGGTGGACAACCTTTCGGTTACAGCCTCGCTCTATATATTCAAATACACAGTTGTGGGGGGGGAAGGCTCCAGTCTCACACTTACCCACATGAAGTCTGAAACTGAATTTCCCTCCAGCACCCATGGTTCAGCCGCCCTCTAGTTTCAAAACGTTTCATAAAATCTGTTAATTCTAGATCTCTATCGTTGCAGAATCCTCTCTCAGACTAATAATATGAGCGAAGTTAATAACGTGTACACCATCTCAAGCTGAAGGTCACTGCTCCTGAGATAAGTACATCTGTCTTTCTAAGCGCATTTCAGCGTTAGATCAAACATAACAACGTTTAACAAGAGATTAATGTGAACGTAACAGTCGTACAATTGTAGCATTTAAAGCGTTAATTGGTTTGGCAAGGGACAGCGCCAGCAAAGCTTTTAATGTGGGAGGCTCATCAGCTAAAAACTTGGAACTCTTCTATCAGATTATAAATAGACAGTTCAATCCCTATTAACCTCCAATATAAGTTTAATTACTGCAAAGGAAAGTTGGCTAAAGGGATTTTGTATTACTTTAGTAAAACAGTAGGGTACAAAATGAAACATACAAAGCGCGATTTTATGTTGAAATTATGTGATGTGCTGAATTGCAATGGTAAAGCTTAGGCAGCCCACAATTGAGACAGGACCTGACGGGCAACAAGTACAAGCTACACTTCGTACCCTACTGGCAGCATTCTAGGGTATTTGTGTCATGCAAATTCATCAAACCTTTTTATTTTAAGTTGATCAAAATAAGTTAAAACTTGTCTCTATTTACTATTTTGTTTTGAAAAATTTGCACGATGTTGCAAGAAGAAAATTAAAATTGAAAATTATAAACTAAAAGCCTACAGAGACCAATGTTAATGGTCTCCCTTCATTCTTTGATAGTTCAGTATCTATTCTAAGTTGAAGTTTAATGTTGAATGTTAAATTGTTTACTTTATACACTTTGAAAGTATGGTATTTGCAGTCAGACATCTATTGTTTAGCCAAGCATTATTTTCATTCCACTAAAATAATCTATGTAAAGGTGCCAATAGAAATTACTACACTGGACCGTCTGGTTATTCTTCCCACAAAGCCCGTCTGACCTTTCGGCTCTCATGAGGTTAAGCACTTAACACCTGATGACATCAGGGACTTAACGTTACACGCTCACAGCACGTTTTCATAAACTTAACGCCCATCCGTTAACGCGTTAAGAGTGGTTTGTCACATAACGCTACCATCAGTATGTTTTCATAAACTTAATGCACATCCATAACGCAACAAAATGTAGCCTTGCGTTGGCTAATTACATAACACTACCAGACCAGTGTTCTATAATGAACCAACATACAATATTTAACGCTTGAGGTTGTGTTGTTGCGTTAAGTTTATGAAAACGAGCTATCAGTATCCATTCTCTTACGTGTGGAAAGTTTTGAAGTTATAAAATTTTATGCATTTGCTGCAATTCACAAATGTGCTTCCTTAATTCTGCTTTGCTTAATTTCACCCAAATGATTCACAAACAAGACTCTTAAGCATAGGTGCAATTTTATGTAACCTCACTTCCCATTGGTCAACATTGATAACAGGCTTAATTAATAACTTGTGTGTAAGCAAGGTGTAAAATTGTAGGCGGCATTGTACCTTCCTTAAAATATAACTTTGCTTAATATTTTCTGTTTACAAAATTACGAATTACTCTGTAAATAAGCAGATTCCAGTGCACAACATATATTCACTGATTTGACAATTCCTGACGTAAAACATGCAGCTTGAGCTCTCCGTTATTAACACTAATATGTGTCATCAAATGTCTATATTTAGATCCATAATATGTCAAAAAAATGGAGGCACAATTCTCGTGGTCATAATTTCTAGTTTAATATGCACACCCTACGAATACGAAACTGGAAGGTATTAATTTCACCTAGATTTCACAAAAAATTCTGATTCAGTACACGGAATTGGTATCAGTAAGTTTAACACGGCACCTTATGGGAGTTTCCTAATGTAACCTTGCGTATATACACAATTGATACGAATTCTGTGTAATGACTTTAAATTTTTCACAATTACTTTTTCTCTATGATGACTCATTATTTTTCCTTTTTTTCCTCAGTTGCGTAGGGCTATGTAGCTTTACAGTTTGGTGGAAATATGCATTTAACAAACTATAGAAGATCATGAAAGTATACGGAAATCTGACAAAAATTTTGATAATTTTTCTTGTGACATGGATGAGATTTAGAAACATAATATTTATTTACCCCTAGACCATTCATTTCTTTGCTAGCAGGAAGATTTATGTTCATTGATACAATCTAAGTGATACACCAGTTGAAAAGCAACGTAATCAATTAAATTTTCACACCTGCTTGCACAAGTTGTGTTAGTCCAGTGGATAACATGCAGGGCTGTCAAGCCAGAGGCCTGGGTTCAATCCCCATGCATACCACTCTCAAAATGCTTTTATACCCTTAATTCACGTGTACATTAAACGTTCGGGCGTTGACACGATGGTGGCTGTCGAAACCTGTAGGATATTGCTCCCTTATCTTATGTCTTTCTCTGCAGGATAAACCTTCTGCAAGGAAGGGAAGGAAGGCAAAGACTGATCTTCACTACTACTGCTGGGGAAGGAAGAGGAAGATGCAGGGAGGAGGGATAGAGGAAAGATGAAGGAGGCAGATGATAATGAACAGTAAGGAAATTGTTTTTTCAGACGAAGAAAATGCTGTTAATTTTAAACCTGTTGGATTTCATGTGCTACTTTTATTCTCATACGGCTCAGCGTGTGATCGCTATATTACCAAAATATTTTAGGTTAATATAATTTACGATTATGTGAAGCTTTAGTTAATGCATAATAATGTGTGTATGGCAACACTCGTTACTGAATGCGGCAACACACGATTTTAAGCCAGAAGCCTTGTACTGTGTACTATGAATCAAAAGTTTTTAGTTTTGTTTTATTTTACGTTAAGATTGAATAATATGTAAAATAAAGGTGTTGCCTTTATTGTTAGTACTTGCAACTTCAAAAAAATCGGTGCAGCACTGATGATTAAATTCAATATAAAAACGACATTTCGAGTCGTTTTTAAGGGCCAAGCACATGCACTCACTGATTATGATTTACTATTGTACCAAACCAAAGGTCCATGGACCTTTTGACGATACTAAGCAGAAAACGAGTTTGAAACTAAAATAGTCCCTACTGTATCGAGACTGAAAAGAAAAACCTAAAGGACCTAAAGGACATGTGTCCTTGATGATGAGTTTCTTATGAAACACTCGCGGTTTAGACGATTAATTCTAGCCAAACAACCTTGAGTCGGAACACGTCTTATTGGAAAGTGAACCATCGCAGTACAGGTTCTCTACTTGTAATACACCATTACAGTACAGATTATCTTTTAGTAATACACCATCACGGTACATACACCATCACAGTACATGCTCTCTACTGGTAATGTGCCATTTTGAGTTTCATTTTGCGATAATGGAATTCCAGGCTGTGACTTTGACTCAGAAAAAGCGCCTATTTTTCTCAAAATGAAGAGTCGTAACCAGGCATTGTATCCTCTGCACATGTTCTCTTCTAGCAACACATCACAGTACATGTTCTCTTCTAGCAACACATCACAGTACATGTTCTCATCTAGCAACACATCAATACAGCACATTTTCTCTACCTAGCAACAGATTTTAAAAAGCTCAGGTGCTTACAAGATCTTGGTTTCAAGATTTTGAAATGAGGGTCCTAAAATAAGTAAATGTCATGCTGTTATTGTGTTGTTGTTTTAAATTTTGATCACATAGATTTACTTTAACTAGTTAAGACTGTTTCTTAATTTTGGTTTGCACTGCTTGTTTTGCAAAATGTACTGTCAAAGAACTTCCCATTTTAAAGAAAGTGCTTTGCTAGTCACATTTTATATATTAATGTAACAACAAATCCCTCAAAGAAACAAGTGTTTTTACATTTAACAAAATACATTGAATAGGTATTTCAATAAAATCTGAACTGAAAAACACTTTCAAACACAGAACTAATTGTTTTAAACTGAGAAATGGGCTCAGGTTTCCACCTTTGTAGAAACAACAATAAGAACAACCACTTATTGAAATAGTCTTTTCAATTAAAATAACAAAAATGAAACGCAATATCTGCACTGGAGCTAAATTTAAACGTTTCTGTTTTTCATTTTGTTTTGTAGGTCAATAACCTTGCTACATTGTGTCCAGTGACATTAAACAACAATTGAAGGACAATAATAATTCATATCTTATTTTTTCATGGGTGTACAAAGGTGCTTAGAGTGAATTCAAATGTCACTGAAACCCATACTTGTATGATGTACATACAGAATGAAGGATAGTGTAAAAGAGGTCAAGCTTGCTGTGCCTTGCTAAAAAACACTTGGAGAAGAAAGTAAAACGTATTCAAACTTGTTATTTTACTGTTACAGTTCAAGCATTTATTGTGGTTTTTCCAGCCCGCCCGAAAACTCCCCTAATCTTGATGGAAAATATGACCAGGTGTAACATCTGCACGTGCAGCACAACTTTTTCACATTTGCCTGGTAAGGCTGTTATTTACTAAGACACTCCCCAACATCTACCCGTTGCCCAGGAATCGAACCCGTGCTGATCACTAAACTACAGGGTTCACATGGATAAACAGCCATTGATTTTTTTCAAGTCTATCAAAAAACAAAGACCATTCAGTGCATAAAGCTTTCAGGCTCAACTACGAACTATTACTGAGTTAACAGACGATTTTATAACAAATGTCACGCTGCATCAGGGTGAAGGATGTCAATCTAGTAATGAAGCAAGAACCTTATGCAAATTCATAATGTCAACAAGAAAGTTCCATGGACACAAAGTTAAATTGTAAAACATTTTTGTTGCTACAAATGAAAATTTAAAGAACAAACATGTTTTCTCATCTTTATTTTTTAACAATTATCACTTTACATATTTTGCAATTGGTTCTACAAGTTTAACATAGTATCAATGAGAATTATAGCGGCGTTATGAAATTTTATCATTACACAGAATTTGTATCAATTGCGTGCATAGAGATATAAGGGGGTTCCCATAAGGTTCCGTGTCAACCATATTGATACGGTTTCTATTTAGAATTATTTGCGATGAGTGGTAGATTGAATGGATAGGATGTGCTTAGTGTTGAC
>JBCAUI010512036.1:0-20015 GCA_038406195.1 Haplosyllis anthogorgicola | reverse complement strand
TAGAAAACTAGTACGGTGAGGAAGGATATTGCTACACAGGGAATAATGAGGTTGACTGTATGAAACAATGTCTTTCTTCTCATAGTGATGTTGAATGTAATGTCATAGTAGGGTTCTGAACAGCATGTATAATATTTCTCGTTCTTTTTAGCTGGTACAGTGAGTAGGTCCCATTCAACAGACCTGTAGAAGTCCTTCAGGTCAATTCCAAGTTCAATGAGATCAAGATCTCCAACACCTATAGCTTCTTGAAAGATATGTTTCAAATCTACCTGGGTCCCATCATATGTCCAGCTTCCAAATTTCAGAGTGCAAAGCTGTTAGTTGGAAATGGTAGTTATTATTTAATTCATAAGTGGACAGTACATGCAAATTAATGGTCATTAATCTCCATCATACACATACACATACTCACTCACAGACACACACACACACACACACACACACACACACACACACACACACACACACACACACTTCAGACAAATCATGTCATGTCTTTTCTGTTTGGTATTTTCTCTTTCAATCTCTCTACTGGTTTGAATAACAAACAGAAATTATACTGTCCACTAAGAAACAAAATAATTTTATTGCCTGTTCATCAAATGGAAAGAATTCTACATCCATCTGGCATGATGATTTATATATGGCTGGGGGTTCCCAATGAACTTGTCCACTTGGATAGAGTGTAGCTTTTGTCATCAGTGTGACCTCATAATTTCCATCCGCACTGTAATAATGTTAGAGATGTTAACAATATGAAAAGACACTTGAAATTGTTTCTTTTTGAAATATTGAACTTTTGAAGAAATTTTGAAACTGCTGCAATGTTGTCCTGAAAGAAAGATGCGTTAAAATACTATAAATTTCAAGCGTCTTTCCGAATTGTGTTTTCCCGAAGATCGTTTCCTTTGTTTCCCATCTTTATGTTTCAGTCTTGTGTCATTTTGAGTTCTGAGCAGAGAAAGAGCACAGATAAAGGTTCACCACTAAGGTTAGGTTAGTACCACACTTTTCACAAGCACTTTTGGACAGATAGTTTGTAGTTTACGGTTTGGCAGGAGATAGGTTACAGGACTTGTCTTGATTCCAAAAGTGTTTTGTGAATAACTATCCTCCACCATCGGGGTCTGGTAGCATGCATGGAATTACAACACCTATCTTGACTTAAATACAAATGGAAACGTTACATTTATTAGGAAACGTGGTTAAGGTAGCAAAAACAAGGTTAATAGATTTGAACAACATGTGTGTACTTCATGAGTGTTGCTCATTTCAGTGCTGAGACTTAACATCTTAGCATTATTCTAGTCATGCAAGATTAAGAAGTATATTTTTCTATTCGTTTAATAATCTTGTAAATGAGAATCGTACAGTTGCTAAAATATAATGAATTGAATAAGTGAAAGGTGCAATACCCACCAAAATTTTCCACCGCTGCTAACATGTAATTTGGAATTAGCCAACGATTTTATGATTTTATTGGTAAAATATTCCGAACCAAGCATACTTGATGCAGTAAATATAACTTCTTGGCCAGTTCCAGATCGGAATTCATTTGTGGGAACAACATTTCATGCAGGGTTTCTGTATAAAAATTAAAAGATCAGTTACAAAAAGGAAATTACTTAATTACGAGTTGCTAGCCTCAAAATTAGTTGTTTAAAAACCAAAGCACTACATGTATTTCTCCTAGGAAACCTATGATTCTTAATGTGTATGGAAGCAAAATAAGCGTAACAAAGAATGGAAATTGAAGTGGTAAAATATTAGAATAAGGAAATTAAATGTTATTATCATAAGGGACAACAAAGGAAATGAGCAGATGTACGTGATGTGCAATTAATATTCCACGCTGGATTTTATGGCAGCAACAAGTTTTCGGGGACAATGATTAATTAAGTTAAACATTTAATACTTTCAGATGTTTGTCAGTTGCCTTTAGAAAACACGAGCATCCCAGGCTTTAAATCGTTGTATTGTTTTGTTTGCTTGTTGAATAAGAATAACAGGTTTTTCAAGTTAAACGTTGCAACATGCTAAATATATTTGAATTTCGACTGAGACTTCAATTTTCCTCAGAGGTATGAACAAATAAAAATTATGATGCAAGATGCATGACAATGGAATAAAAGAGCGATTTTGAAGAAAATAATAGATGAAGTGTGGCATGCAAGAATCATGACCAACATTGGTCAGTCTCGAGTAGAACAGCTTGTTGATCAAACTATGTGTAGATCAAAATTCTAATGATGCAAATATTAATGATGTTAATTTATTAGATACATTTGGAAAACCTATCCTGATTATCAAAATAGTCATTTATAGATCTGTAACGTTGAGTACTTGGGACAAATAGTCTTTCTCACTCTTAAAAGTTTTTTTTGCTACAGCAAGCCAATGTTTGTCTGAGATGCTCAAATTTCCGAAAGTTACCAAACTAACAGACTTGTTTCATGACTTTGACACAAATGCACAAGACATACAAATAGTGCTCAAACACAGGGTGGAAGGAAAACATAGAGAGACAGGGAAAAAAAGCATTGTCAGTTTTCTGTCATTTTCTCGTGTAACGCAATTTCATTAAGCGATCCATAAGTGGTGGTAACCAGCTTCTGGTTGTTAGAAAATCTGATTATGACAAAACTGCTTCGTTTGGGAATGTATCATGCTGTTATATGACCCTAGGTAGGATACAGGAGAAAAATTGAAAAGATAAATCAATTTTTGCATCCAAAATGTTATGGTGTAAAATCATAAACATGGGATTGTTTTGGCTGGTTTTGACTGGTCTTGGAGACAATAATAGGAGGGAACAGCAGAGATTACGTTGATGTAATTCCAGTCTGCTCTCGTACCTCAGCCTATGCCTTCGTACATTCGGGAAGAATCATCCAATCCCATTGATAGACTAATATCCATTTCTATTTTAAAGTTTTCCATAATAATAATAATACCTGATCTACATGAGGTCTTCTCATAACCAGCAGCCTTGGTAGTATGTTGAGAAAAACTTTCCTGACCCACGGTGACATTGTGTGTGTTGACGGTGAACGGAAGTGAACATTGAGTACTACAACTGTGACAATGATGGAGAGTGTCACCAGTATCATTGTGAAGAGCAGGTACTTGCCTATGAGTGGTACCACTAGAGACGTTGGCGGAATAATCTCGGCCAGAAGCAAGAAGAACACAGTGAGCGAGAGTAGAATGGAAATACACAAAGTAATCTTCTCCCCGCTGTCTGAGGGCAAGTAGAAAACTAGTACGGTGAGGAAGGATATTGCTACACAGGGAATAATGAGGTTGACTGTATGAAACAATGTCTTTCTCCTCATAGTGATGTTGAAAGTAATGTCAGAGACTGGCTTCTCGCACCATTGACTTCCAGCAAAGCTTTCAGGAGTATTCTTTTTAGCTGGTACAGTGAGTAGGTCCCATTCAACAGACCTGTAGAAGTCTTTTAAATCAATTCCTATATCAATGACATCAAGATCTTCAACACCCTCTTTTTCCTGGAACATGTGCTTCAAGTCTACCTCACACCCATCGTAGGTCCAACTCCCAAATTTCAGTGTGCAACGCTGTTTTTTTGTAAATTGTTGATTTAGTATTTTGTTTATTAGTGGCAGAAAGGTTATAATTTGTTGACTACTTTGCAAAGCCTTAACAAGTATGTTTTATATCAAGGTCAGTCATTCAGACAATATCTCCCTTTCTTCTCCTACATCCCCCCCCACACATTCTCTCTCTCTCTCTCTCTCTCTCTCTCTCAGCATTTATAATTGGTTCTCAAATAGTCATCTGCCCACTAAGAAACAAAATAAATTCATTGCCTGTTCATCAAAAGGGAAGAATTCCACATTCATCTGACATGATGATTTATATATAGCTGGAGGCTCCCAGTGGACATTTCCACTTGGATAGAGTGTAGCTTTTGTCATCAGTGTGACCTCATAATTTCCATCCGCACTGTAATAATTTGTACATGAGTTACGTTGGGGAAAGATATTTGAAGTAGTATTATTGAATTATTGTCAGAGAGCTGTAACGGCTTGAAATCATTTCTTCCTAAAATAACAAAAGCAATAATTTCATCTTCAAGTATCTTTCCACATTTCCTTCCTGATAGTGATGACTTGCTCGACTTTGTCATGCGTCAATAAAATATTCCAATTCTGAGCAAAATGTAAATGAAAAATGTTAATAAAATGAAATCAGGGTTGGTGAACACCTATTTAGTAAAGAAAGAAAATGTTATTTTCTAAAAACTAAAACGTAAATGAGTAACTCAAACTAGATTTACAAATAAAATTGAATGTCTTCCAACTTTAAGTGATGATTTCCTTCACCTCTTGTTTGGTGGCATGCAGAGAACAACAACAACAAAACATTGGTCTGAGTGAGCTTTGTTGTTGGCGTGAAGCACACTTAGCGTTATGTATTTTCAAGCACGAAACATATTATCGGGACAAATATACGTACAATTCCCTATATTATATGTTATTGGACTCTTAAGTCAGTCTCAGATTTGATAAGTTTTAGTCCTTGTTGTTACAAAGTCATCCTTAATGGTAAAGATGGTAGTAATCCACAATTAAGGCTGTTCAAAATCATTTTGGGAAACTTAATTTGACTTGGGTCAAAGTTTACTGCAAATTAATATTAGAACTTCGCAATAAAACAAACCTTGCTGATTTGAAAATAACTTAGCAACATGGCGAAAGATGACAAAAGAAAAAAAACTAAACCGACAATGTCAACAGAAGTGTGACAATTAACAAATGGAGGAAATTAATTGTTGTTATCATAAGGGACAACAAAGGAAATGAGCAGATGTACGTGATGTGCAATTAATATTCAACGCAGGGTGTCATGCAGATAACGTATCTTCACTAACAAGAAGCTGTGTCAATTGATAGTGATTAATATTTAATATTTTCTGACAGGTGCTGCCACCTCTGATGTAATGAGTGTGGCACAATGTCAGGCAAATTTAGAGCAGCTTTTTAATCACCAATGAAAACTTGTAAGTCTCTTTTCACACTAATAATATTTGAGGTTATGCTAGGATTCCTTCTGTTGGTATAGTTCTCATAGATGTAATGCTGGTTTTATGCCGAAAAGCAAATTGCTTTGGATGGCAAAATAAAGATAAGAACACAATTGCATGATGATGTAAAACAAAAGGAGTGGAACACTGGTCATGCGGTAACTGCGTTTTAGTAGAGAATAACATGCAACAAACTGGGTATTCTTGCTTGGAGTATTTCTCAAGGGTCAAACAATCTTTTGAAATGTTTCATGCAATAAAAGCTGTATCTATGTATTATTTTGGTTAAAAACACGCAATGTACTGGGAACATCAAAATACATGCATGCAGGTTATTATCAGTCTTGCTCAGAATGTAGATTTTCTTAGGGTGTCACATCTTTGTTAAATGAGAATGCCAGTTTTGAAGAATCAGAGCGTAACATTTAAAAGTAAATGCTTTGCCAAAACGAAGGGGAAAGTTAACATATGACACACTAAGAATATCTTTCTGTAATCTGTTATTTTTGTGTGAAGCAATGTCATATTGTTCCTTAAGCGGTCTTAACCAGCTTGTGCTTGTTAAAAAATCGTATTATGGCAGAATTGTTTCATTCCTGGGATCTCATGCTATTATATGCCCTTAGGTAGTAGGTTAGCAGGAGGAAATCTTAAGGAAAGATGTACAAGTCTTTCTTCATCCATAGCGATAGCTGTTAAAACGTTTCCTTTGCATGAGCATAAAATATGGGACTGTGTAGGGGTGAATGGAAAGTATTTTTTGTGGCTGACTTCAGGAAAACAGCAAAAAGAGATTACATTCATATAATTCCACTCTGCTCTCATGCCTGATATGTCTTCATTTACTCAGGCCAAAATTATTACATGCCATTGAAGAAAAGAAAATTAAACTGTATTAGATTCGTGTATACTTTTCATGACACAAAATAAAGTGTTCAAGAAATGTAATTATTTTGGGGAGGAAATCTAGTTTTGAAAGGGAACGTTCAATTAACTGGGTAATAGTCGAGTACAATATATTGTCATTAAAACAGTTGATAGGAAGTGATATTATCGTACAAATTTCACATGAAATGTATTATGCACGTTGCAAGAAGAACAATGCTGTATGTACAAATCATCCATATCTTAAAATCGTGTATGTATTGTCATTCAGCCAATTGGTAGCAGTATCGTGCTAGTATCGTAGAAAGTTTTAAGATAAAATGTCATATCCATGTCTTAAATATGTTCACGTGCATAGCAAGACACTTATGTTAGATTTGAAAGCTAGAGATAGAAAATGTAATTGATCATTGCAAACTGCTGCCTACAAGTCGGAACATTTATAAATTTGTACTGCTTCTGAAATATAAAACACATATATCTAGGGGTTTTTTTTTGAAACTCCATGGAGAGTGCATACATCTTTCTTGAATATCTAGCACCCGTACTCCTGAATCCTCCTCAGTGGTACTTCCTATTGAGTTGACATTGGTAATTTATATGTATGCACACCAGCACATTTTCCAGAGACATTTCGCGTCAATCAATGAAGTAAACGTGAAATGGTTAGTTTCTACCGTATTTATATAAATGACCGCCTAAACGCCTGTTTGCTTGAGATGTATTTCTTTGAACGTTAGGCACGTGTTTAATTACATGGCTGGAGTATATAGTGGAGATAATGAACTAAAGGGAATTTGGAGTTCATTTCACGCCCGATCTATCATCCATGACCACCGAATCTTCCATTGACTTTTTAAATAAAGTGCAATTTGGAATATTTCCGAGACCACATTCGAACAATGAGATGGCACCTCCAGACAGGTTTTATTCGTCCAAGTGGTTAGCAAATCTTCAATTGCTTTTTGCTCGAAATGCCTCATTTAAGAACAACACAATCGGGATTTTTGTATTTTACTCTTGAGTGTTACTTCCTTGCTATCTATTTTTAGTTTCAACAGAATGTTATCGGAAAAATAATGCACTTTCCATTATAGTGCACTCGTTGATTCTGAGTACATTTCTTGAAGAAGGAGTGTTAGGTAATTATCTTCACACCTATACTCTAACTTACAATGCGCCTGCATTAGTGTAATGGATCTAACCTACACAATTTGTTACATCACTTACATGTTGCACTTTAAAGTAGATTGCAGCAAAGGAATTATCAGACACAGGTGTTCCATTTTGCTCAGTTTTGGTGTGACTGTTGAAACAGCTACCAAATATAATATTCACATTTGGAGAGGGTGCTACGGATAGTTGACAGAAATTCACAAATTATGTAAAGCGACCAAATCCATCATAGGAATATAAATATAATGGAATTTAACAGATAATTTTAACTGATACTGATATTGAAGAATTTTGCTTTTGACAAGTTTCATGCTTTTTTTTGTAATTTTAGACAAATCGAGTTGGCAGATGTTTATTGTAAATTATGTCATTATTTTTCACAAAAAACGACCAAACAAAATAAGGACATTTCTGTATCTTGAGTAGTTTGACACATAAATACACCTGTATCTCTCGCGTTATGCCCGTTTAACCGCAATTACTGGCAGATTTATTGGCATTTCGATATTTGATTGCTTGATAGGAGAAAAACGTTTTTATCTTTGCATTAAAATTTGTTGTAACACATGTCTAGTAACACGACAAAATATTCCAATTGCCATTTTGCAATCAATAACGTAGCATGTCGAGTTTAAAGTATAAAAATTAAGTTTCAGCCTATGTATTAAAATGTGTATCCCCTATAAATTGATCTCAGTCACAAAGTGAATTAAATAGGCCATAATTCATATTGCAGTTATATTTCCTTATTGCGCTCATTGAAAAATTTCAAAGTCACACTGCTGTAATGTATCAACTGTAATTTCAATTTATCAGCTCCTATTCTGAAAGGCTGCAACCATGCATGTTACAATCTGATTAAAATAGACTTGCACTGTCAGCAGAACGAGTAGTGTTGAAATGGGAAGGAAATTCTGATGAATTTTGACGGAAGTGTGCATTGTGAATTGCCTGACAGGCAGTGCAAAGGCAAGAAATCAAAACTTGTCATTTCGATAAAATTCAATTTGACAGTTGAATAAAATTGGAGGATTTATTTTAGTTGGATTCGTGAATGGTTGAGATATGGAGCTGGAAATGTACTTGGAAAATGTGCTGCTATTTCCGGAAAACTTCATAAATCAAATGCTTGAATATAATAAATCTCATACAGTATATCTGGTCTGAAATTGTAGGCAAAACAAAATTATTACATTCAAAGATTCATTTAGGTTAGCCATTCTCATTTCTATCATTTAAACGTTTATTTTTATTTGAAAACATTAGTATATACATGATTTGTACTTCATTAGATTTTAACTTTTGAAAACAACATCAACCATGCAACATTCGAAGAAAATGATTTTTTTTTTAGACTATAAACAACTATAAACGTTGTAAGGTTACAATGAAAGAATGGGGATATTAGGCAATACCATTAAGAAAAGACAGAGTGACATACCTTTAGTAATGATGAAGCCATAGGCCACAAAGCTGTGTCTGAGTAGGTTCTGAATCCCACACAATGCATCCGTCTTTCAATCACAGATTAGGGGAGATTAGGCCAAAGAAAAGTAGAAACCCAACCGATCATTCCGAAGTTGGGATTCAAAGATTGTGATTGTAGCCGATGATAACCATCGCAAAAAAAACCCAGGGAATAAGATTTCCTTGGCCTTAGGAATACCTCTACACTAACAGTGGAGTCCATCTTGTCATGATTAACATGTCTCTGTGGAAAAGGTTTAAGCCTGACACTAATGGCTTATTTAGGTCAAATCTTTGGCTTCACTGCCCAAGTACAGTCATTACTGTCAATAGTGACCTGTCAGTAGTGTCGATGGATTTGCTTCCTGAGTAGAATTTAGATCTAAACACTCGGAATAAATTTCAGTCGTTCAACTTTTTTTAGAAAATATAATTTTCGTGCTTTGTTAAAATAAGATTAAATGTCAGAACTACTAGGAGGTTGATAAAAATCAAATTGGTAAAATTTAAAGTGTCAGATGTGGGACTTGCCAGAGATGATTCGATAAAACGAAGATTTAATGAGCCCAAAACAAGGGTTCTGCTGAACCCACAAAATGGTTGCAGGTTATCCCTCTGAGAAGAGACTGCAATGGTTATCACCAAAAACAAATACAAATTCAAAGGTTTTGGGAAAGGTATTCAAGAAGGCGAAAATTATTGTTAAAATGTTAGATAAAAACACCAGAACCTTTTTCCTTCTCCCAGCATATTTCAGACTCATACACAGTGACCTACTTGTTGTATAGAACAATATCTGGAAGCCAGATGGATTCTGCCGGAACATGTAACGTCGATACTCCATTGTAGTCGTCAGGGTTCCATTTAAGGCTGTAATCCTCCCAGTCCTGTGGTACATGCGCATGCAATGTTCATTTAGCTTATCAAAAGTCTTGGCTACTGCAGTGTTCTACAGATAGCATCATTTCAAATCACTGAACATGCTAGATACAGTAATAAATAATTGCCATTTCAAGGAGAATGTACAGTTAAAACAAGTAGTGAAATGTACAGGAACTCGACACGACAAAGGTAAAAGAAAATTCAAGTGAAAAGTGTCAACGTTACCATGAGAAACTAACACACCAGTTACTATGGTTACTCACTTATTGTAGAGTACAATATCAGGGAGCCATATTTCTTCAGATGGAACATAGAGTCTGTCAACGCCACCATAGAGATTAGGATCCCATTTTAGTTTGTTATCAGGCCACTCCTACAGCGCAGTTAGTTTAAGAGTTAGAAAATATATGAGTAAAGTCCACACCGTACATTTTAGTAAAATATTTGAAAGAAATATGAAGAACTAAAGCAATGTGTGGATTTTAAGTTAAATTGATACCCATGTATGTTTTACGATCTTGAAATTTGAATTTAAACCGAGGAATTTAGATGAATTTTTTAATTAATTCGGTTCACGGGAAAAGTGTGTTAACATTTTCAAGAAATGCAGTGTTCGTTTTTCAACATCAGGTTTCCCATTAAACTCAGTCTACATCCTTTCTCAGGTCTGGTGTCTCTTACACAAAGTAAACCTAATTTGGCAGAGCTGATCTTAAGCAGTGTGAACTTAAGTAAATATTGTTAGTGTAATTGGAACGGTGATTGCAGTGGCGGAAGGTGAGCAGAGGAGTAGTTGAAGCTGATTCATTTACAATATCACTTCATCCACATAATTTCCGATGTTAGTTTATGTTAGCATATTGAAGCTAAAAGATTTACTTTTATAATCTCTTGTTATTTTTATTTGTTTGGAATTCCTGTTCCTGTGCAGCTTTACGAGCGTTAACGGTTTAACACTCAAAAGATACCAAAGTTTGAAATGCATGATATGCACATTACTTGATTGAAGTAGTTCCATTAAAGTCTTGGAACGTGCCTATATTTGCCCAAAGTATGCAAACAAATTTCTGTAACCTTATTATATAATTAAAATGGGAGATTAAACGTTGTAGTGTCCCATGATATTTTTACTTGGTACACAATAACAATGTAAATCCTAGTAAAAACTGAACATTTGAATATTCCCCCTCTTTAATTTGTTTGTATATTTAATCCTTACTGCCAAAGTCATGGCAATTTTCTGCTCTGGGGCAATACGGTATTAAATATCCTCCTTGTTTTATTTGCAATCCATCCCATATGGAAACAGCCCAATACCGAAAAGCAATCAAAAATACATTATATTCCCATGATGGATATAGACAGAATCTTGTGGGGAAGTTTGTGCTTCCTTGTTCGGAACGATAGTATCGTGTTTTTCTTTTGAAACAGCATAAGCAATTATTCGATTGATTTTTATGACATATTTAGTTGTTGGACAGTATTTTAACCACAGTCCTTCCTCTATGACTTGTTAATTAACAAATCAGTAGTGGGAAAGAAACTGATGAATAGAGATTACTAGTTACTTGCGCACCAAATATCATAAAATAGCAGTCCTAGATTTGAAAAAAAAAACTCGCAGGAAATATGGTTGTATGCCAAAAGAATATTACTGCCAAGTGATAATGAAAGTGAATGGTCCATACATTCAGTTGTAAAAGTAACAGCCAAAGTAATGCATACCAGACATGCAATATTATCACACCTTGTAGACAAAAGGACTTTATGACCCTTGAATATGTCTGTACAGTAGCAAATAAAAGCAATTTTATTGCTTTAAAAGTGGTGAAGGTTCCTGTTGAAAGTGCCACGTACAATGAAACAATGACGTAAATATCTTGGTTTGAGGTTAGATACATGTCCCACAGAAAGATAAACATCATAACCAAGAGAACATTTGAATTATTTAAAAGAGAGGTAATGTTTGTCACACTTGTGGCTTTATGAAGAATTCATATGATGTGAATGAAATTCGGATGTGTTACAAATGTACAGGGATAGGATTTTCTGTACCACATCCTGATAGATTATAACAGTAACTTTCCTGGGGCAAAATGGAATCAATAGTGTTATCTCGTAGGGACAAGGTCTCCTGGGACCTTAAAGCTTATCCAGTCAATATGATCTCCCATATATTATTCAATGAGTTCTGTTTACAAATTTCTCAAGCAAAACTTCGGGAATAGCTGAGAATGTAAAAGAATGCAAAAGAATCGCATTTCAGAACGGCACCAAAGTAAAGTATAGTCCGAGTCACAAATCATAAACCCAATGAAAATCTAGAATTACTTCCAAACAAATCATGACTTCAAAAGACAAACCTGTTGAAAAGTTACTAGAAGTAGTGAGGTAATTTTGTAAAACAAAAACAGGTAACTGAATGAATATAATTGTCAGTGACAAAGACATTTTTACTTTTATGTGGAGATTTTCTTTGTCTTCTCCCAACATTATTTGTTTACTTGTGATGTCATAAATGATGTCATAATTGCCTTGGCCAATCAGAATCCTCAATATTGGGCTTTCCTCATCAGGTAGCCATGGAGACAGGGAATTTCTTTTCAGGGATGGCCATTTTGAGCCATTGTTTTAGCCACATAAAAGTAAAAATACTTTGCTGTTGATTATTGCTTTCCTTCAGATAATTTTTATTTATTTATAAAATTACCTCCCAACTTCTAGTATCTTTTCAACAGGTTTATTTCATGTAGCCTTGATTCGTTTGGCAATAATTTAAGATCTTCATTTGGTTTATGATTTGTGTCTCGGACTATACAACCTCCATTACTGCTGCATTACGACAAAATGAACTATTTATGTTGTGGAGGATTGGAACCGAAATCCGAATCCTGAAACAGGATGGCCATAAATGGTGTGGAATAACATTCTGCAGCCTACTCTCACTCCCTCTCAGATTGAGCAATTACCATTCCAATTACACGAGGAATATTTACTTAAGTGGTGCCTGCTTTAAATCAGGCTTCACAAATTACATTTACTTTATGTTGAAAATTTGATTGGTGGATGCTCTCCAGGAGGCATGTTTAAATCGACTGGTTGTCGAAAATCTTCGTACAAGCAAATATGATTTGCATTTGCGAGTTTAATAAAAACGTCTTGCATCTTTCGGAATGTTCTGTTTTAGTACTTGAACATATCTTTGAAGTTATGTGACGCATTGTAAACAACAAGTCATTAGCAGGTTTACAGTTCAGTTTAAAAAAAACCTGTTAGGATCCACATCTGGAACATGATGAACATAATTTCTATATTGTTAATTATTTTCAAGATTGGTTTGTGCCATTATACCATTCATTATCTGTTTTTTTGTAGTTGAATGCAATAGTAGCTGCATAGTGAGTAACAAACGTTATAAACTTTGCGCTACCATCGCAACTACATGCACAATTTACGTCGGTACCTAGTTTAAGTATCCACGCTTTATCCAACTGTGTAGGGACAACATATGGTAATAAATGTTACACTAAATCAGATTTAGTCTCATACATTGATGCGAAATGGACGAGGTCTCTGGGTTTGATCACATTAATAGTTGACTGGTAGAAGCTGTAATTCCCAAGGGGCAGAGACGGTCAATCAATATTGCGCTATCTCAACAGACCAGATTCTACTATAACATCTATCAACAAGCAAAAAGATTTGTTTAACATTACAAAAGTACACTCCAATTTTCAAAACTCTATTGTCTCTGGGAATAAAGACATAAGTTGTTTCTTGCTTGGACACTAGCAGTATGTGTTATGACTTTAAATCTCATTTGATTATTTGACAAAAAATACAAAAGTATTTTCAGCAATTGTTTTTATGCGATTCAATGTCAATATATTGTTTTGGTCCAATGCAATTTTGATGTTTTCAAATGTTATAGTTGATATAAAAATAATTCATTACTTGATTAAATTTCACTGATGGTACACTTTTCATGACTAAGAATTAATGACGCACCACCTTACACTTGTGACTCACCAACCAAGACATCTGGAATAAAGAACTTCACTAAACAACCTTTCTTGTTGAATGTAATCTGGCTAACAGCAGAGGGTAGAAGTAATTTGTCAGGACTGACTCTAAACAGGGACGACTTAAGTAAATATTCCTTGTGTAATTGGAATAGTAATTGCTCAATCTATGTCGGCAGCAGCAGGGTGGTGTATGTTGCTTTGTAATGTCGCCAGATTGATTGCTTTGTGTGATGTTTCGGAATTTCTTACTTTGCAGGGTGGTAGATGCAAAGAACTGAATTCGTTCTTCAATCAGAGTATTCTGTCACACATCTTTGAAAGACCAAATGTCATTTGAAAAAAAAATGTATTAGAGGGGTTTTCGTCGCTGGTTGCTATTCCCAATTCAGTTTGCACTGCCAATACTTGTAATGTATGTGTATGGAAACTGTGTGGGAACGGAAGAGCATCTCTTCTCTTATGTGGGTAAAACATACATGGGTATTTCTAATTAAAGCGAAGCAAAGTTTTAGTTTATAGCACACCAATAACAGTAGAATGTCAGTTTAAGTCCAGTGAAGAAATACAATATGAAACGAATTTAAAATTAGTGTGATTCTTACCTGAGCCAGCCACACATTTGTTGTCATTATTTGGTTCTTTTCATCCTAAAATAGAAATTAAATAATGGTTTTGATGAATGAATACACATGCGTGGGAACATGCTTGCGAAAGTATGGTTTAGTTTTGAGAATCTGTTATAAAACTTCTCCTGGCCAGAAAGAAGCGAAATACTGGCGTTAAGCTTAATTGTGTTTCTTGAATTTTGCAAGCTGCAATGAATACAAAATGAAGATTATGCCAGTCAGCTGCACTCATTAGATAACCACGTTAGGCTGCGTAGCTCAGCCTAATTTTTTTTAGAAATAACAAAGAATTGTTTTAAAAGTTTAATTTTGGGTGAATGTGAAAAATATATCAGATTTATTTACTACTGTGCAGCTAATATAACAAATATTTATTCTCTGTTTTATTTATTTATTACCACATTATTACATTCACGTGTTGTGGTAATAATAGTTTTTATATATGTATCAGTAAAAACAGATGTCAGACTGTGCTAAATATATTAGATAGAACTATGATTAATCAATCTAATTTGACTGACACATTTATTATATTTTTTATTATATATATGCAAAAAGTCGCATTGACAAAAGTCGCATTGACAAACAATAAATCGAATAGTTCAAAGTAGCAAGGTTTTCTGAAGATAAACTGTGAAGAAGCAGTCTTTCAAAAAATTCCTTCTTATGCTGAAATCCACCAAGTGCAGTTGACAGGCTGATCCACATGGGACAACACTACGCTGCCTTAAAAGCCCATTTTCAGAAATGGCCCCATTAATCTCTCACTTTTAGGACTCATAGTCAAGCTATCATACTCGTGAGACCTGGCATATATGGAAGATTTCCTTTCCATACAAACTGACTGCGCATTCTATTCCTACCTTATGAATAGTGTGGATTTCCCAAAGACTTTATCTCTGGAGGACAATGTCTATTGTGTGATGTGGAGGCATTTCACATAATTCTTTTCCTACATTTAATCTATTCATGTTTTTGTGGACTTTTCTTAGAATTTATCTGCTAA
This sequence comes from Haplosyllis anthogorgicola, assembly GCA_038406195.1. Classification (NCBI taxonomy): domain Eukaryota; kingdom Metazoa; phylum Annelida; class Polychaeta; order Phyllodocida; family Syllidae; genus Haplosyllis; species Haplosyllis anthogorgicola. The sequence goes on along the minus strand of JBCAUI010512036.1, from coordinate 4,895 downwards.
ACGTATGTATCAGTCGTTTACTACATTTAAGAAATAACCTTTATTCTCAGTTCCAGTGAACATTTCTGGCAATATCCGGTCCTTGAAAGCCGACTTAGTGTTCTTGGGACTAGAGTGTTTGGTGATCTGCAATTAGTGGCGGAGATCGAAGCTCAGAAGTCAAATCAATTTATTTTAGCCATAAAGCTTTTAGACATATGTACAACCCACATGTATTGAAGTCAATTTGAATAACTTTGACTTATACCCAGTCGAAGAGTACTGGTCACCTTCGTTACTGTATTTTTAATAGTAAGAGGCATGAAGAATATTACCTGAAATGTGACAATTTTCAAGTAGATAAGGACAGTTGCCTCATCACGATGGTATTTGATGTATTGACTTTGTTACTTCCCGTTCAAGCAATTACTTGTCAAAATGTTTTGATTTATGAGAACGTAACTCAAAGTTGTTTGTATTTTCTACTGAATATACGTTACAGCTCATGTGGCAATTATTCGTGTGGCATCTCAATGCAGATGCAGTGATTATAACGCTGAAAGGCAGATAAGCATTTAAAAATGAAAACTGATGCTCACATTTGAAGTGTACCTTTAACTTTCAAACTCGTCCAGGGCTGACAGAGCAGCTTGTTGGAAATGGTTTAAATAATTTGCAGTGCGGCACCCCAGTTATCAGCCTATGAATATATTTGATGAAATTGTTGCTCTTATTTGCCTCAGTTCATGACTTGCAAATACTTTATTCTTTTACACGAGCTGGGTCAGATATTGAAGAAAAATGCAATGCCCTTTTTGCCAGAATCAATTCTGCTTTCACTCTTTGTCCAAGAAGAGATTTCTTGGTACCATTTTGTTCAAGTTTTTTTTGTGGAAAAGATAAAACAGATTTAAAATTTCCGAAACGGGATCAAAATATATTTCAAGCGACAAGACAGCAAGACAAAATGGCAAATAAATAGGTTTTAAACTTTTAACAGGGCTGAGAGAGGGATTCGTCACTGGGGATTCCAGGCAAAACTTTCAAGGTCCTTATATTCGGCCCCACAGCTCCTGAAATCAGATTTTGAACAATAATACATCAAAAGCACAGCTTGAAACTCTCATTTGCTCTCTTTTGTTCTGTATGTATACGTTTTCAAACTGATAAGAATTTCGGGATTTACTTTCATATTAGTAAACTGGAATGCTGAACGAAGGAATTACTTGACTGGACACATTGCTTAATAATGCTACCAGCAAAAACAGAATTATAAATTTATAGTTTTCTGCTTGCAACATTACAGACCCTTTGATACAAGTGATCAACACTTATCCCTGGACAAATATGCGTGAATGCTTTCAAGAATCAACATAACTGTTTCTTACATTATTTATACGGAAGTTGCAACTATGTCCTAGAGAAATACGCATTTAATACATATTTTATTATAAGCTTCTAAACAAGGTGTAAATATGTAAATTGATGGTAATTGTAAAACTGAGATATGGAATACTTAACTAGGCTCCTGAGAGGAAAACCAAGGAAATAAATCAAAGTACTGACCAAAGCAGCTGACAAGAAAGTAGAAGAGAAAGCACTTATATGCCATGAAGGAAAATGGGAAGGAGTTTATGAGATTCCCAAATTAAAGTAGGCATTAGTTGTTGGACAGTTCAGACAGTGCAAAATGACAAATAGGTCAAGGGATGTGCATGGAATAGTGACTGCACTTGTCATAAAATGTTCTGAGGTGCCAAGTTCTGGAGAGGGAGGTTGGACATTGATAAATCACCAAGAAATCGGGCGGAGGAAAAAAGTGGAAAATGATGATTCCTTCGTCAAAAAAATAAATCCAACATTTTAATTTGGAAAAAAAGCTTGATTGAAGTGTGTTTCTAGAATGAATACAAAAATATCATTATAAATAGAATGCTAACAGAAGAGCATACGTTTTCTAAAGTACGTATTCCATCAATTTCCACTCGTGATAAGAATTTGATATCGCTAATAATTTTGTTTGGTCACATCGTAAGTACAAATTGATAGGAGAGTCAAAAAGGTGTGGCAGAGCATAGATGAGTTGGCATTATGCCGATTTTGGCTCATTTGGCATATATGCCAAAGAGCCTATAGAATCATGATTTGTCCGTCGTCCGGCATCGTTGTTGTCATGGTTGTTGTTGTTGTCATTGTCATCAGCATCATTGGCGTCTGTGCACACTTGCCCTGAGCACACTATTGATCATAGAAACTTCATATTACACACACATATGCACCTTTTTCCACCATGGATGCCCAGCAAATGTTATGTTGCTGTGGCCATTATTCTCAAATTGGCAGCTATATTTGTATTTTTCTTTGAGCCTTGCTCCTCAACAGGCATTTGATGGAACAAACTTCACATTTAACAGTCTTATGCACCTGTATACCCTCTTTATGTCTTGTAAAAAGTATATTGATGCTGCTTATATTTTTAATTTGGCAGCCATATTTGTGTTTTTCATAGATCACACATTGGAGATTTCATCTTAAACACTTTATTTGTATCCATGTGATATTGTGACTAAGAAGGTCTTAGTAATTTGATAATGCCAAATGAGCTCAGGTCCACCTGGACCTATTTTTAGTTTCTCTCGTAATGCCCCTGAGGCGTCTATCAATAATCAACTTTAATATTTCCCTTATTGTGAAGAAAGCCTCTCTACTTTCAAATCCACTCAAATCCACCAACTTTGGTAAAGTCTACCAATCAGTGTGTTATCACATTGCATACAATGTTTATGGTAGTGATGTTACAGCTTGATAGTGCAATCAGACAAATGAAACCGAATCAGTGTTAGTCGGTTATTCACAATGGACACTAATGGCTGTCCATATATTGAAATTTGGATGATCTTCACCAAAAGATACCCTTGGAATCTAAATTAAACTCTACATAACGGGACAATATCTATTGAAACTTTTACATGTCTAGTTGCTTTTCTCATGCTACGAGAGTATGTAGCTTTTCGTTCAAGCTGAGAAATGGGAATCCTTTTAAATTTGTAAACATAAATTTACTGTTCTCAATACTAACTGAACATCAAATGACATAAATCCATTTTACTTGGTTCTTTAAGGCAAAGAGCTTAAAAATAAGTCCGAGGGGTCTAACAGTAATACCAGTAAAACCTAGCCTGCTTTGGGCCAATTTGCAACAGAGCAGTTGTGAATCCAAGCTATGAATATATTTGACGGGATTGTGCCCTCGGTTATCCTAGTTTGTACCTTGTGGTAATTTGTCACGGAACAAAACTTGACGTTTATTTCTGTCGACAGAAGAGATACTGAGCGTAATTCGTGGAATGAGGACATCTCGAGTCATTGAAACCATGCAGAATGTGGTGATCAACTCATAGATCAAAGCGCTGAGTGTAATAATTTAAGTCCCAGTAAGACCAGTTTGGTACTGATTAATACCAGCTAAAAATGTCTCGTTTTAGAACTCCAAGTTCTAAAACCTAATCACATATTTTAAACTACAGTGTTGAGTGTCATTTTTGGCATCGCGTCTGTTCCACTCTAGACTACGCGTTAAAGAATATAACTTATTTCTTAATCAGAAGTTCATAGGTGAATTAAACTTACTTCTTTGTACTCAATCATGGTTGTTTCTCCAAGTTAAGTTTGACAGCTTAAGATTAATTTGAAGTGCAACAAATTCAAGTTGTCACGTTATTCAATAGATGAAGCTGCTTTGATTGTGAAAACGTTCTAAAAACTTGTCATTCCATGACTGTGCGGTTTTGAAGTAAATTACAAGCAAAGAAACTTGGAAAAAGAAAAAATGAAGAGTAATGGAACGATATTCCAGAAGTTTTCACGTAATAGATAGAGAAATATTCAGTGACTGTTCTTTCTGCTCTGCAAATGTCGCTCTGGTGATTTCAATTCTGGTCATGCATCAGATTCAACGGTTGGGTCAGTCACATTCCTCACTAAGAACACAGATCACCATTACTGTCTACTTTTAGACTCTGGAATAAAACTTATCGAGCATTAATCGGATTTGTTTGTATTCTTTCCAAACTAAAAGTAGATTTAGCACACGAACTGTGTGCATCTGTTTGTCTCGTTGTTGATACACTTGCAGATTACATTCTTGAAATTAAAGGACAGTTCAACTTTAAGAACATTTTAAAGTTATAGAAGCGAATATTTCTCTATAAGAGACATGTGGTGGGAAAAACTCATATGGCATTCACTTTGTTGGTTCAAGAGTAAGTAATTACTTGTCAAAATGTTGTGATTTATGAGAACGAAGTCTGAAGTAGTTGGGATCTCTCCTGAATAAATGTTGCAGCTTGTATAACAATTATTCGTGTGGGAATAAAAAACAACAATAGTGACATTAATAATGAATTCATTCAGGTGTCTCTTATAAACGATGGTTTTATTCTCAAATTGGATATTATTCCTTTAATGAATTTCAATTGGGATTCCCAACTTAATGTCTGAAAGATATTTAATGCATCTGAAACAGGTAGAAAGAAATTATAATGTATCAAATTCGTACTTTACTTTTTCTTGTAAATTCCTCTCATTTTATGGCATCAACACTGAATTAGAACCATTGGTAAAACTACATGCCTAATACCGACGCAGTGTCATTAGCAGTGTGAGCATAAGCGACTTCTATTATGTGTTAATTATGCATTTAATAGTACATCCGGATGTTTTCAGATTTACTGAAAATTATTCGTGAATAACTGTCAGATCTTTGTTGTTTTATCCTTTCGGTTCAGTTCCGATAAATGTATTATATTGCTTGTTCATGTATTTCCTGATAACCTTTATTGATGAAGTTCCCGTTAGTTTCCACATACACACGGAAGATTCCAGACACTTACGTTGGAATGAGACAAAGAATCTGT
>JBCAUI010512025.1:0-12485 GCA_038406195.1 Haplosyllis anthogorgicola | reverse complement strand
TGACCAACTTATTGTGACCAGATCATGATGACCTACTTTCAAAATTAGGTCATGACCCAGAAACAGGGCATCCTGACGTAGTCTTTTATACAATGAAACATTTACTTACATTTATAATTAATTGAATTCATTCATTTAGTGGTAAATACTTTAAATCAGCACAGGTCCGACGGACCTATTTTATAAAGATGCTAACCTAATTTCAAATTCTGTCCAACCAGTATGCTTGAAAAGTACAAGAGGATTCCGGTACAGTGGATATCTGACCTCCACTCCTACTCCATCAAAGAACTGTGTCAACTTAAGAAAATGGAATTGATACCAGAGATTAGGAGTCTGGTAAACGACTCCGTGACCCACGTCAGTCAATGTCAGGTGAGATCATTGATGATGATTAGTTCTGAAGTGAATGCAAATAAAAGAAGTCTGCTATTAACATTCGTTGTAGTCAACGAACAATTTAAGTAATTTTGTCCCTTGAGGATGAAACAATTATGTACATATGTGTTTATATTTTCAGTTATGTCAGGCAAAGGCATTCATTTGTGAATTATGTAACAATGATCGAGATTACCTGTTCCCTTTCGAACTTGGCAGGGTCACTCAGTGTCCGGGTGAGCATGTTTAGATATAAAAAATATTGTAGAAAATAAGCTATTTTTGTTTTAATAGATCAATATTCCTTTAGCACTGTGTTTTCATCAATAACTTAATTGTGACTGTCTTTTGTTATTTCAGTGTGCAAAACATGTTTTCATAAGACATGTTACGTGCCCGATAAATGCCCAAAATGTTCACGAATAGAAGCAAGGTATGTAAACAAGTAGAATCAAATATATATGACATGAAGAAAATAAAATAAACCATGAAAGTGTTGCATTTTAAAAAAAGTATCCAGTGTTTAAAGTATTCAGTGTTGATAGTAGTAAAGTTTAAAATGTTCATTACACAAAACGTTAATTCTACTTCATTTATATAACAATGTTGTGGTATACATTGCAGGAGGCAGCAGTTACAAAATTCATCAGTTTTAAGTGAAGATGAAGATGAGAGCAGCAGGTGATGAAGGAGAAACTTTTTAACAAGCATATTAGTGACAAATCGAGCAAAATTTGGTTGAAAAAATGATTGGATAACCATATTCTTATTCGATAAATTAGGCTGCTTTGAAGATTGAAAAATGTATATAAAAACTTATAAGAATTTGATATACGCAAGATCTTCATGAAATTCCTGGATTGAGTGGTTTCGTGTTCGCACAAGTGTAAAGTTCATATCTGTGATATATGTTAGATTATAATCCTTAGGAATATTTACTTGTTGAGGAAGATGTACAGTTCAAGGAATGTCCATGGCAGTATATCACGGTGCAGAGCTGGTTACTCAGCCTAATTTATTAATTTGGTGCTACAGTGTTTGTTACACTTGAAACTTTGCCAAAAGTGCTACTTAGGTGAACGTTACAAGTTTATATATTTATAGTGGAAATCATTATGCTATGTAGACCTAAATCTTATGTTATTTCCCAACACGATATACACGTACTTTCGAATAGGTTGTGCAAAAAATATGAATCGCTTCCAGTGCAATCTGATCACTTTTTTAACTAGCATTGTTGGTTAATATTATTTTTACTGCTTCAAGGATAATATTGCTTTGGTTTCACATAGTTAATATAATATGAATGGATGGGGAAAAATTGGTTGCGTTTGTTGAAAAAAATAATTCGGTTCTTAAAATGACATACAGTAGAATCTTCCTTGAAACGACAGAGAACTTTCTCCGTGCAAAAGCGTCGTAAAAGGCAGGATGTCGCCCAAGGTAGGGTAATTAAAACTGGTTTTAACAACGGTGAAAAATGTCATAAAAGGAAGATGTCGTTAAAGACAAGTTCTGCTCGAAAATATATTTCCACTGTGTAGATCTGAAAGAACGTTTGGTAGGTAGTTTCAGAAGACCCAGCACGTTACTGACAGATGCACATGTAATTTCAAAAAGTAAATTTGTCAAGGCGTTTGAAATAAATGCATCACATTGTTATAAAACAATCACTGGTCTCCAGATATATCCCAATCTATCAGAAAGTAAATTAACGTTTATTATTAGTTTGATTTGGTTACCCTTTTCAAAGAACGGTGGTACATGTAATATCTTTTGGTTAGTCAATAGGATGCACCCCCACTTTGATATGTTCATCGAATAGATGCGAACTTGGCTCAGATTTCCTGCAAAAACTACTCTTGTCATCTGTCATCTGTAATATTTATTCAATGCCTTAAAATGTTGTAGTAAAAGTAAAAAGAAAAAAAAATCACATTTGATATGATTTCATTTTCTATTTTATTTATTGAATAATAATGTCATTCACAGATTGCCAATTTTGACACATTGTTCTAATCGTCTACAAATCTTTTAAACTGAATGTAAACACATACAGACCGGAAAAATATATATAATGTGTGCACTTTATATACATTTACATGTGAATATTTTATTACCAGTTTATATACATTGCATTGTTACGTTGAAACGTTATAGATAGAGGCATAGTTCCTTGCGTTGCATTGGTTATTAATTAAGATCTTCATAAATCCTGCATTTAAGTCATTTATTATGACCCTTGAACTCTAAACGCTGCAAAAACCAACGTCATCTCACAACTTCAATAAATAATCAGTCTCAAAAATAGGTTCAGAAAGTAACATGGAGAAGAAGTTGCCATTTCAGAAAGCTCAGACTTCACACAATGAAACAATTTCCTAGACATCAAACATTCTGCTTCAGAAACCTAGCGGATGCTGTTGCACAAGACCACCGGCTTCAACCATATTCTTTGATATGGAACTCATTTTGCTGAAATTTGACTTTTGACGACTTGACGTTAGTGCTCCAAGGTATTCATTCACTCTGCTCGAGGCCTATGAAAACATGTAAATACAAAGATAAATTACCTGGGTACGTCAGTGGCATTACCAGAAGAAGTGGAAAAGATGGTCACAATGCAACAACAGGCATATTTGCCGCGATCATGAATTCAAAATAACTGGGCCGAATTAATTTAAAATGTGAATCACAAAGTACAGACGTTTCCATAGAATTTAGATGAATGAATGATTAAGTATGTTGTGACTGTGCACCGTTGCATTTTGGGCCTCGGAATCATTGGGTCACATTTATGAGAACGAAAATCTCAGTCGGGTTTTACATATTCACTTCATGGTCAGAAACTGTTATTTCAAACTAAGATCACACTAATGTTTACAAAAGATTATTGTAAATAATACCTCATCACAGAAGACCTGTGTCATCATAGCCTCGTGTTGTGCTGAAGAATAACCTCGTTCTAAAGACCGTGAAGCTCTGGACAGCAAGCACACCATAGAATAAATATCTGTCGCCGAATTAGCAAGTCTGTTTAGCATGAACTGTTCCTCTGAAAGTGAAATTCATGAACAATAGATGTAGTTTGACCAATATAAATGGTATCATCCTTTAAAAGAACGATACATGAACAAGTATTAAATTTAGCTTACCAACAATTTTCTTGCCGTGTTTCACAAGTAAATGTTCTACCGCTATGCCAAAGTTCTCAATAGCCTTAGAAGCTTGTTGACCACTTTCAGCTAATGACGAATGAACTACACCATCCAAACTCTGTCCGGTGCTCATGCCCACCATCCTATATATGGCAAGAAACGATTCCATAAAATCTGTTTTCGATACCATGTTGATTTAAATACCAGTGGTGTCAAAAATGAAATTGTACATTACATATCTGACACTTCACAATTTATTCAAAATATGTCAGTCACACTGCTGGCTAAAAGGTGCATGGGCGGCAGCTTTGCCAGTTTGGGAAACCCTCTCATATTTCTCATGAAATGTCTTGCTTCCCCTTCCCCAACTCCCGGACTGCAATCTGATTTTTTCTGAAGACATTACAGGCGTTGTATTATTATTGAAGCCTAAAAGCTGACGGCACACACACTTAAAATGCTCTTGTCAAATAGAAAAATAAATTGCAACGTGGGATTCCCTGATTTTCCTTAATATAAAACCATTTAAAAATTGATCCCCAAATTCAAAAAGTAATAAGCACTGAATTCAAAAGGAACTTTAAACTTCATTTCCTGTCATGTCCAATGCCTGTCACATATTCTTTTAATGACTCTATAAAGGTACTGGAGCATGATGCAAAAACGAGTTGTCATAAATAGCTACCTCTTTGCTCGAACTATGCCTTCTCCAAAAATAAGACCCAAGTTTGCAGTTGGATTGTTAAACGCCTTTTGAAGTTCCTTCAGATGACCGCCGGCATACTGGAAGAGACAAGAAATTTGCAAATGTAAATCTAATAATTAATCAATTGAAAAAAAATCTGACACGGATCTAACTTTGTTACGATGCTTACCTGAATCCCGGTGAGTGCGACAAAGAGCCTCAGTATATCGTTAGTTCCTTCGAAGATACGAAATATTCGAAGATCTCTCATAACCTTTTCTATACCACAGTCTCTCATGTAACCCATTCCACCAAGTATTTGAATAGCTTCATCGGTGCAGAACCAAGCTGCTTCCTAAAGAAGAAAACAAAGATTCCTAAAAAACACAAATATTTACTGCCCTTTCCAGACCAATCGTGAGGATGATATTTGAATAAACAAAACTCAACTCTGATAATGGAAACACTTACAGAAGCAAAGACTTTACTGATGGCAGCCTCAATTTGATATTCTTGTGATCCCAAGTCCATGTTTGCTGCCACCATGTAGCCCTGAGACTGAAAATAGAATAACAAGGTGACGTTTACCCTTACAAGCCCATCAAGACAACGTGTAATGTTATCAAATGTACTGTTGCAAATTACATAAATAGTTTACCTCAGTCACATATTGAGCAATAGACATTCGGGCAAATTTCTCCTGGATTGTTCCAAATGAATCGATTCTTCTACCGAACTGAATTCTATTTGTTGCATGATCTAAAGCCTTTGTGATTACAGCCCGTTGAGTACCAGCCAACGCAGCCGCCATACCAAAGCGTCCATTGTTTAAAATCATCATGGCCACTTTGAAACCTGCTCCTTCCTCTGAAATCAAAAGTTAACCCATGAAATATCAATGCATTTTGGGGTGACTATAGATGATGTACATACATTTTAGATTGAAAAGATAACTTTGTTGTGGAAACAGTTTAACTAAGTAAAAAGAGAAATTCAGGGAAATCAACTTACCGCCCAACAGGTTCTCTTTTGGGATTTTTACATCTTCAAAAACAACTTCGGCTGTGTTTGAACACTTAATCCCCATTTTTTTCTCGGGCGGACCACTGCTTACACCTCCAAATCCTCGTTCAACTATAAAAGCAGTAACTTTGTCTTTCATCTCTCCAGTTTTGGGATCCTTACACGGCATCTGTAAAAGAAAGAAACAATTTATTTTCAAATCAAAGCGAGCCGAAAAGTAACGACCCATTACGATAAATTTTGCAAGGTACAAGGGGCATGGTCTCACAAATCTACTTGCTTACTCTACACTACAGATGTAAGCGATAACAAGATAACAACAATAGCGAACGAATCGTGATTGTATGACCTCCTTGGCATTGATGCTTTGTATGAACCTAAATTACTTCAGTTCATCGATACCCTGTTCAATAAGAAGTCTGCGTAAATGTCCAACAAATGTCGGACCCTACCTGGGCAAAGACAGTGAAGACATCAGCTATTCCACCATTACTGATCCAGATTTTGCTACCGTTGAGTACGTAGTGGCTTCCGTCTTCAGACAGTACTGCTCGAGATCGAATTGACTGCAGAAAAGAAATCGTCAAATAATCCATTTTGTTCTTAAAAATAGTCAAATAAAAACAAAGCTGTAGAATTACCTTCATGTGAAGCATCGGCAGATGTGTGTAGTTTACAGCCAAAGTATCGATCGACAGGGAGGGTCTAGTTATTTTTGTTTTTGTCTAAGGGTGAAATAATACGACACGAGCGGTATTGCCTTAGACTGTTTTATTGAGTGCTGAACATATGTACATGTGTGTCGTTGTGTGTTCCTGGCAGCACTGGCTGCTTACTGGCTGGGTTGACCTTTATACTGCTGCGGTTACCAAGGCCATGGATAAACAGAATAGACCGGCTGTAAGTCCCTAGATTGACGGGAGACTTCACTTGGTTATTTGGCGGGAAAGAGGGCAGGATGTTACGCTAACAAAAGTCGCCTCTAGACAGTTTTCATATACTTGTTTTTCAGAAATACTTGCGTTTACATCATACCACAATCATACCGTAAAATGAACGTCCTGCTGTACTTACACTAGCATCAGATCCACTGGACGGTTCGGTCAGACAGAAAGCTGCGATAGTTTCACCTGAGGCAAGTTTAGGAAGGTACTTGGCCTTTTGTTCTGGATTCCCAAACAACAGAATACCTTTGAAACCAATAGACTGCAAACAAAGATGAAATGTGTTATGAATGACAGCAGATGAAAATAACCAAATTTGAACTCCCAACAATTTATTTTGAAAATCAAAGATCTTTGAAAGGGTAACAATTAAGTAATCATGTAGTAAAACATTTTCCTTAAAATAATGGAGGTTTCCTACTACAAAGAACATCTAATTTTACCGCAGGAAGCTACAGGAAAAGCTTCACATTGTCAAGCACACTGATCAGCTTTTTATGAGGGCTTGGCCAATATGAACTCACTGTTATGATCAGATTATAAAATAAAGAAGTGCCAAGAGTAAAGAAATGCAAACAATTCGCAACATTACAGTCGTGCCCGCTTATATCGATATCCCGCTTATATCGATACAATCTTATGTTGCCAAATATATCGATATAACTGGGGACTACTGCAATTAAAGCCTTGACAAGACTCAGAAATGGAAATGTCACTTATAATAAGTAAAATTAGATGGACCTGAGCTCATTTGGTATTATCATAAACTAATACAGTGTAACGCCCAATATCACACAGATGAAAACAGAGTGTCTAAGATCAAATCTCAAATATATGTGATATATGAAAGAACCACAAATATGGTTGCCAAACTGGAAATATACCTGGCATCAATACAATATTTTAAGGTATTAAAGAGGGTGTACAGGTGTACAAGTCTCTATGACCAATAGTGTGCTCAGGAAGAGTGTGCACAGATGACGACGACAACGACGCAGGACAACGACGGACAACGGACAATTCATGATTCTATTATGCTAAATGAGCCAAAAACTAAGACATGCAAAAGCGTAACAGATGCCCTCATACTAGTGTTGTCGCGACACTTGAACTTCACCTGTCGACAGTCGGACACTACTTGTCGACATGACAGTCGACTGTCGGACATTATTGGTATTATCATTCTGCAATGGCAAGAATGTGTACTTTTAAAGATATCAGATGCAGAAATTTCACTTTTGCAACAAAATTGTAGTCATCTGTGATGCCAAGATCAGTATCATACATCAATAGCGTAGTCACATAAATATCTCATTTTGATGTAACTAAGCTAACAGGAATGTTTCGTAAAATATTTTCTGAATTATTCTGTAAACAAATTATGTGTAATCGGATATCAGTCTGACTAGTTGACACATAAAATGGTGTCGCATGTCGCCAAAATTCTTGACTAATCAACTTGTTCGACGAGTCGCAACAACACTACCCATACCAATGCATTAGATGATTGTAGTTTAAAACGAAATAATTAATTTGAGTGTATAATTAGACCAAATCTTAAATGACAACTTCTTTTTATGTAATCAATGAGAGAGAATATGGTTGATTACTTAAAGTTCACACACAGTTAATCATATAGTTTTACTTGCATGAGTTACATCTCCCAGAACATTTAAGTACAGAGACCGGTCAAAATATAACTAAAATGTTTCAGCCCAAAATCTGGAGACCGTCCTGTAGGTTAGCTATGAATGACAAGATCTTGCTTTGCAAGCTGCGTTTTCGCTGCTTAGATATTTTAGGAGTATGTCTGTTGGACGAAATTGCTAGTCACTGCTAGCAATCTGAAAAACTATCCAAGCAAAATTTTACTGATATGCAGAAATTTGGGATGCTCGTTAACTTAATTGAACCTTGAAGCAATCACATGTATGTAATGATTATATTCGTGTATCACATGAAAAGAACATAAGATGTACCAGAATATCTTGCTTACTTAAAGACTTCTGGTTATAAATGTTGGTATCAAAGTTTGGACCTTTCAAGCCAATTTTCAATTTTCCACATTGCTTTTATGGGGTATTTCTAAGCTAAACTTATCTATTGTGTCACCTGATGTGCTCCAATGACAATACTTAGGCCAAGGTCATACCCTCCTATTATTTCTCCCAGACGAGCATACTGAATGTTACTTAACTGAAGACCACCTAAAGTGTAAGTTAAATCAGGCTAAGCACACATAAACATACACTAGCAAGCAGAACAACTCATTTTACAACCTGGTGAGCGCCCATGACTATGCCCAGTCCAAGATCATATTGACCTCCAACTTCAATCAAGCGGGCATACTGTGTGTTAGTCAGGCCAATGCCACCTGTATTGAAAATTAATAATTGGCCAGTATGTTTTTAGTGCAAAACTCTAAGGAGGCTGGAATAGAAATAAAGTAAAAGTGAATAAAAGAAAAGAAAATGTGTGTGACGTCCCATCCGATATCTTGATACTGACAAGAGAAAGGGACAGGTTACAAGCATAATCATAAATTGACTGAAAAAGATTAAATGTTAGTCACAACAATAATTATTAACTTGGAAGCAACTACGATAATAAACAAAATGCAGTATTTAGTCAATGAAAAGTTATTGAGTACATAACAAATACATTCGGTGACTTTCCAATGGATATTGTTAAAGGGACACAGTCAATTTCTTCTCATGCAAAGTAACCAAACGGAGACAAAACTACAAATACAGTAGTGAATACTTTGTGCATAAAACAAAACCTCTAGACTATGCAGACGTGTTAGTATAACTAAGTTCCATGCTAACTACATTAGAAATTAGTCCGATGTTGGTATTTAGTACAGTTGAACCTGATGTGCTCCTAAGGCAATGCCGATCCCCAAATCAGCTTCACCCACAATTTCCACTAGTCTGGCATATTGTGTGTTAACCAAGCCTACACCTCCTGTATTGAGAATTATTTATCAGTACATATATATATGTGTGTTCGTGAAAGCGACAATTGGTGGTGATCCCCACATAGCCGCCAGCAGCTTTGCTTGTCAATATTGTGTCCTCATTAAGGACCTGCATGTATCAATTCTTAATATTACTTATCGAGTTCTGATCGTGCATGAGTACAAACCTAATTTGACAGTATGTTTTAATGAATGTATTTTCACACTTGCATTCGTTTGTCTTTTAATTTATTTATCTGGGTATTTTTTGTGTACGTATCCATTTTAATACATACGTACCATGTTCTGTAGGTACTTGCAGACCAAATGCACCCAGGCCTTTAAGACCTTCGAACGTGTGTTCCTCGATTGTTTCCAAAGCGTCGTTCTTTAGAGGATCGTTCACCTCCTGCAAAAAATTGCTGAACACAGTAAAATCTGTCATCTACGACCACCTCTTCTGCCACAATATTTTGGTCGTTAATGACAAGTCGTCGTAGATCACAGAGTAAATATACTATAAATTTGGTCTTTCTGCTAAATTGAATTCCTACAAATACATTTATTTACCTGAAAGAATCTGTGTGTTGGATCTACTAACATTTTCAGATTGTCTTCTTGGTCAGCATTCAAAACTGAAAATTTACAATTTTATTGTTAAAATCATAAAATTCACATTTTATTTGCTTCTATTTAACTTTTGAGAGTGGATGGATTTCAACAATAAGATTCTAACAAACTACGTCCCCATTAAAGACGAGACACTTACCTTCTGGAAAAGGAAATACTTGATCGGTTGTTATCTGACCACGAAACAAGTTCATACCAAAGGATTTAGATTCCTGAAATATGTGAGAACATTAGTATAAACTAGGTGAAACCCGTCCTTTGGACGGTTACCTCACCTGCTTACCTGCCATGTGCTTTTGTTGACTTAATTTTCAGCCAGTGAGGATCCCCCCTGAGACCTCATTAACATAATTTATTATGTATGGAGCTTGTCCAATCACACAACAGAATACTGATTATGGGGAGATACCGCTTATCCAATCACAGGACAGAAAACAAAAGATGGTTGGTAGGGTGTCAGCCATGTGACATTCTAATCTTTAATATAATGATATAACATTGATTACACCCATTGTGATTCAAGATACAAAGATACATAAATTTATATGTCTGAATACTTACTCTTGGACCATTTGACTGCCATCGTGATTGTAAAGCACAGCATATCCTACAACGAATCCAATTGAAATGTTACTTAATGTGATCCTTTTAACTGCCGTAATGAACGGGCTCTCGAAAATAAATTTACACAAAGATCCTTTTTCATAATTCTTCCACCGATTTCGGGCGAGTATAGGATTTTTTTGCGATGCGGTATCTGATAACATAAGTTGAAATCCTTTTGAAGGAGCAGACTTCCAGACGCAGTATCGGTAAACAATTTTTATGAGCATTTCAAACAATTTCTATAAATAAGCAACATATCTTCAAAAGTTCAAGGCCTGATAACTCAGAAATGGCACTGCATCTGACAGACACAAAGGCATTGCAACTGTCATTAACTTTTGGTTGATGTTTCATCTCTCCTATAAAATTGTCGAGAAGGTAATCTTAGTTTACGGGGGCAATTTCTCATCAAATTTCGGTCTCCTCAAGAAAAGTTTGACTGCACACGTTTTATTTTCTTTGTGGGTGATGCAAACATGACTTTTGTCACTTGGGGGAAAGGTTTACGTGCATACCTACTACGATATTTTACTGAGCTATTTTGTTGTATAATCATAAAACGTTCCGATTATTATTCTTCTATGTTTGAAGTGTGTTAGTTAATGATATGGGTGGACTTGGTGTGTACATAGGCGAAATACTTCCTTGCATTGATCTTTAATGCAAAGCCTATTCCATATCCAACAAAATTTGAATTTACAGTCAACAAGTTACAATTTAAAATTAATATATTTATTCTCAACGATCAAGTTAGGTGAGCCGTAAAAATGTTTTACACGATGGCCGACCGTATTTTCTTAATTTCATGTTCCTGTTGAATATAAACACCGATGTTAACTCCTATCCGATATAAAATCACTGTGAATTGTGTTTTTTGACTGGTCGTACATTTTAGGGGTCGTTAAAAACAAGCACAGCATGCACAAACGACGATAAATATAACCATGCTCTATTTTATGATCTAGATAAACGAAATGTTAACATCTGACATTTGAAGCTGTATTTTTGCTATTCTTTAACTTTGTCTGATACTTTGATCAAAGAATATCCTTTATTTGAGCTCTATAATTTACAAATCAAAATAAATTTGCTATTAAATAACCAGAAACTCATTTTACGTAACCACTCAACTGCAGTTACACAACAATAAAATCCATGTCAAAAGTTCAGCATTTTCTTAATTCATTCGTAAATCTACCTTGTGACATTATAGGTTTTCGTTGCTTAGGTTCATTGTACAACCCACCTTTCCCGTACCTGAGTGCCCTGATTTTGGGTATGCACATGACACACAAATCAATCAATGAAGTTTCAAGCGTTCTAATGAATGGACCGCTAGTTGGATTTTACTACATGATAGAAGAAAGCTAAAATTTACCTTTCAGTTGATGTCTCAGCTCCTTTCAAGAACTTCTGTGGAAAGAGGCCCAAAAGTCTACTTGATTTCATCATATTGATGCTGCTAAAGTTCTGCCTGTGCCTTTCTTCCTTGTGAAAACTAAAATAACAACTTCGTCCCAAGTTTATCGGTGTCAGTTTAGTGACTAGGCTGGAGACTGGTCTAGATTGAGATTGTGGCCAATAGAAATACTGCTGGCTTGTCTTTGCTAGTGACTTCGCTTTGTTGTGTGCTGCCCTCTTAAGTGTCAGCGTTCTTCGAAGTTGATGTTAAGCCGAATGGCTGCTTTATTTTGGATCTAAATAAATGTCGGAATATTTTACGTTACATCTGAATTGGAGTTCTTCTTAATACACACTCGAACACAACAGCTGCTTCGGCTACCAGCTCAGGTTCAGGTTCGGTGAACTATGCGAAGGACGTGAGGGATTGGTGTCCACTTTGCGAAGGAGTTGTTACATTCTCCATTGAAACCAGTGTTAAAGTTTTGGGCATATTTTATCACTTTGAAACGCCCAAATTTCAGCATGTAGAAGAAATTTTGCAATGAAATATAGTTTAACTCTACCCTGAATAGCCCCAGATCCAGTCAATGTCTTTTTATTCCAAAAATCCTACTAGAGGGCCCCCCCCCCAGTTAATAGACGGCACCAGTTACTAGACAGATTTCTCATTCTTGAGCATTAAAACCATGTAAAAATTA
>JBCAUI010512014.1:0-12485 GCA_038406195.1 Haplosyllis anthogorgicola | reverse complement strand
TGTTACCAACATTTTGAAATATACAAAACTAGTTAGATTTCAAGAAATAGTTTATTATCAATATTATGGCCATCAGTTAGGCAGGAATTAGGCAGGAAATTAGGCAGGGAAATTTGGAAAAACCTTGAATAAGACATGTTGTCACCGTGTTGTGATTTCAATGAAAGACACGATGTGAAATTTTAAAGTTTTGATATGTGCTTTCGTCATGCCAACAAATTGCTGATAACAGCTTAAGAAGAGCAAACGCACTGCCATCTTTCGGTCAGCTGTTTACACTGGAAGTGGAAATTGCTTGTGTTTAATACGCATATTGGTTCTGAACGACATTATCCAGGTAGAAAATATATGTGACACCAATTTTCCTTATTATTATGATAATAATAATATTGCTGCTGTGTCTGTGTTTCACTGGGGTCATCTGCAAGATTACCACTTGATTTGGAAAATTACTTTGGTGAATCAGTTCACTTTAACTATGTGAAACATAGCGATATAATGTTTTGGTATTGTCCACGTATTTTACGATGTAGTTACTTCAAAAGTTTACTTTCCTAACTTTTAAGCCTAGACCATAATAATCCTTAAGGTCTATCGGGAACTGTTGAGAGTAGTATTTCACTGTTTTTCTCACAGAAATCAAGGTCTCATTTCTGTTATGCAAGAGCTGTAAAATAGGTTCCTTACTGCTTCCTTCAAGCTGTAATAATAGTTCCCAATTACCTTGTTCAAGACAAGGTTCCACTCGTTAGTTTTGTCATAACGATTCATAAAAGAGAAATATTATGAGTTTGTAAAGGAATATTTATGTGACGAAAGAAGGAAATTGCCACGTCAACTTTTCAACTAAACCTTAATGAAAATTTACAGCCCAGCTTAATAAACTTGTTACAAAGAACTATTCAGGTAGAAAATGTTCTTGGTGATGGAAATATAAATTTTGTACGGTGGTTTTGTGCTGCAACTCCTAAATTGCTTCATTCTTTTCATTCTTCTGTCTGGATGAATGTCGACACGCAAGGAAACTATAGACGATACGTTACGCCACAGGTATGTTCAAGAAATTACCTTTTTTCAATTAACTTGAAGCTGCGAATTAATCTTGGAGCTGACGTGAAGTGATTAGGTACCAGATGCTCAAAAATATTTTGAATGATGTAAGGTAAGATACAGCAGTGGGATTTTTGTGTGTTAAATATAATTTTTATCACATTTTGTAAAAAAAAAAAAATACCGGCAGCGCATGCGGAAAGGTAATGTTCACTCGTGTCTGTCTGTCTGTCTGTCTGTCTGTTCAGGCAACAGCTTTTGAACTGCTTGACCTAGAAACTTCACTTTTAGTTTGGTTGTATATCTTCCTAATATCTAGGTAACCTTTGACTAAAAAGGTCATTGGCCATCTTCAAGGTCACAGCAATAACAAATGTTCAATTGTTGACTGACATATATGTTGTAATATTTATGTGCAATACACAAGGTCAAGGTCATTTGAAGGTCAATTTGTTTTTTCATTATTTCTTTAAGTTTTAATGATTATGGCGTTTTAATGACTATTTGCAAAGCCTTCTATTGAAAGGCATTCTTGTTTCTATAATTTTTACGAGTAAACATTGCACTATGTGGTGACGTCTATTTACTGTTAGACTTTCTTATGCACTTAATGCCAGAAAAGTCATTGGAACAAGAGGCAGAACACAAAAATCGTATGATAACTTTAACACGGTACCTTGGGGCGCTCCCTTGTACACCCGTCTGTACACAATTGATACTATTTTTGTGTAATGATAATGTGCGTCAGTAAGATAACGAGGAATTATTTAATTTGAAACAAATTTCTTAAGCCTGAGAAATTTCACTTCAAATGAAGTTGAAACATGTACAATATTCCACAATTTAGATTTCTTACTGTGATTACGCTTTTCTTTTCTCACTAAACACACTATATCCCGAAGGCGCGTAAGTAAGCGCACGATGTATTTCACCTTACACCGCTCAGAAGCATATAATTCCATTGTCTCAGTCTGTGTCTGAAGGTGCACGATCTGAACACGCTTAGAAAAACTTTTTACTAAAGATAGTAAGCGATTGTTCCAAGGAAAGAGAGGACAATTGGATTGACTTACACACACATGGACAAAGTGTATGGTCATTTTCAAAAATTTCTTTACAATATGTCATTGTTTAAATACTTAAGGAATCAACTGCAAATCATTTCCATGTAAATTGCACAAATATTTCATACATTTACAAAATAGAAAAAAACATCAAAACATCGCTTTTTGGCGTGACAAACTCAAAGAAAATTATTTGTTAATCATATTAGTTTTTTTAGGAAGATATGAAAAATGATATTTTGTGTCAAATTCCCTCGGAATAAAAAACTTAACGATCATTTACCAATACCAATGTGCTAACCTCAAATCTGGACTGGCATTTAAAGGAAAATACCAAAGCCATTTGAAAAGGAACATGTCGAACTGAGAGATTTCTGGTTCACGTTTTATTGAACTGTTTATTCCGCCTTGGACACTTGAATGCAGTCATGTCATTGATCGCATTGAGTTCTGCACTTTTTTCACCGCGATGCATCAGTCTCTCTTATCTCATTGTGACGTTTGTTCAGGAAACCTCGTCCTGTACGGTTTATCTGTCTCTATTCTGTCTACGGAGGTAAAAGGATGAAACCGTCTTTAAGGGATTGCACTATCAATAACGGAACATAAGGCATAACATTCAGCTTAACCTATTTACTGTTCAGCTTTATCAAATGAGATTGAGGAGGAAATGAAATCCATAAATAGAAGAAAGGATACGAGCTGAAAATATCTCTTAGGCCATTGACTTTGACCATTCCGTTTTGAAACTGCATTTTATATTGAAATATGGTAACAGTGTATACACCTTTAGCCCAGGATGATTTATGAATGGTATTGCCATTGTCCAAAAGTTCTATGCTAAATTTCACTTTGAAAACTTTAGAATTTCAAGTAGTGACATTCACTTGAATTTCATGGCCAGCGTGAATACCTCTTCTTTGCACAATGAAAATGTTTGATCGAAATCTCTAGTCCAGACATTGCTTTTATTTAGCCACGTTCTATACAGTTTGGATTGCATTTTAGGTTCGTATATTAGTAAAGCATGTTTAGCGGCATGGAAGTAGCAGCACCTCTGAGACCTGCTTTGGAACAAGATGATCCATGGCCCTGCGTTGGATTCATTTAGAAACAGATCATTTATCTTAAACTTTCCCCTCATTATATTTATCATTAGAAGAATAGCATATGCATTGTGAAAGGAACCTGCCCGAACGTTTGACAATGAAGAATATTTGGAAATGTCATTTGCTGCAAATTATGGAAACAAAACTACAAGTGCCACAATTATTTTGCTTTGGTGCAGGAAACATGTCCCTTTCATGTTGTTGTTTCACTTGTAAGTTTTCTGGCAATTAGTCGTCTCAAACGAAGCCACCAAAGCTTTGTCTTAGATTACTTTGATTACTCCCTTGTAATTAGTTCTAAGACTTTCTATTAATGAGAAACTGTTCTCTTTTAGATAGTAATGCTTTTATGATGGAATCACGTAGTTATCAGATAGAAAGAAATGAATTATGCAAAAAGCAGTTCGTGCAAAATACACAGAGGCGCTAACATCAATTTTGTGTAATTATTTTGCTGAGAAAAACGCAACAGACTGTAAAACTAAGAATTATGATGTTTGCTTGGTAAATGTGATGTACTGTGAATGTAGTCCGGTTGCATTGCAATGGATTTAGTTCTGCATTGTTCCACAGCGTAACATTTATGAAGATTTATATAATAAAATTGTCAAAATCTCCGATGAAAATTAGATGTGTATTTCTAACCGAAAGGTAGATTAGAGAAAGATAGAAGTTATTAACTCTGCAGAAATTCAGACCATGAAATTACAATTGGAAGTTTAGCGCCCCACAACAATTGAATTGAATGACCTCAGCATGAAATAAAATTGTTGCGGGCGGCTAATTTTTTAATAGTAATTTCATGATCTGCATGTGGCATCATAAAAAGAAAAATATTAATTTCTTTCAGCATAAATTTTATATAGATCTGCTATTATTTTACGACGAAATGGACTTAAATTAATTTTCACTGGATATAACACTAATTTCATGTTTAAATTCCCAGCCACAAACCTTTCCACAAAATGTTAGTCTGAATTATACATCAGGTGAGCCATCACCTCATGATGATGAAATCAACTGCAGCTCTACTTCCGCATACTTCCTCCCACACAATGCAGGTGCCAATTTTACACCTTGGTGTGGTCAGGATGTAATTTACGCAACATAAACGCAAAACGCTGACCACCAAGCCAAAGGTTAAAAATGTACTTGGTCACAAGAAACCTTCAAATAATTAACCCATTATTGAATATTATGGTGATCTCGTTTCATTGTTACACACTGGAAGGAAAATAATGAACTACATTGTATTTCTGGCAAATCTAATGATGTCACCCGTGTAAATTGAAAATATTGTCCTCTTTTAATGATGTCAATGACAGAAATATTTCATGTTAAAGTAGTCTATTTAATCGATGTAAGATGATCTCTGCGAATGACTTCTTAACATGCAGTTTATGTAGAACTAAAGGCCCAGTTTGCTTTTAGTGTAGGATGGAAGCCACATGACTAAACTACTAAGAGTTATTCAGATGAGCCGAGAGTACGCTAAGGTCAATGGAAACTAATACTGACAGCCAAATCCTGTTTTTGGGTAGAATCCATTTGCACAGGAAACAATTGGAAACACGTTATGAATAAGAAACAATAGATCTGTTACACAACATGTGTAATATGACTAGAACGACAGTCTCTAGACTTTTAAGATAATTTATTAACTCTTGTTACAAATACGTGTAGTCTCTAAGAAGCTGCAGTTTGAACTGCATAACTAAAGATGGCTACTAATGATGCTAACGCATAACTCTAATTAACCAATAGGATAGACCTGCACGTGATTGCATGATGTTTCTTGTGAGTAACAGGCAAAAGTTAAAAGGAAACAATTTCCTATTATGTCAGACTAGCACCCGAGAATAGAATAATTAATAGAAATTATGCTCTGCAGTGTAGAGATCCGCACAGCATGTGGCAACTTTGATTTAATTACTTGAATGAAATTCCATGTTGTAGCATTTTCGTAGTTTTACAGTTAATTTTTCTCAATGATATGTACACCAAATTCAAAAGTACAGGCGAGGGGAAATGTGATGATTTGAATTACCAAAGAGTAGCGCTTCAAGCAAATCATTTAGGACTTGAGAGAACGACTTTGGTGTCTTAAAGAGTACCACAGCAACTGCCGGCACAGACACAATATAATTATCTGGAATCAGGTCATCCAGAGTCTGTACAGTGTTACACCGATATATGTCAGCCTGAGCTGAGTGCATTAACCTACAAACAGGTGTCTGAGAATCCAGATGCCACAATCAGCTGTTTACTTTGTACCGAGAATGATTCTATCCAGATAGGAATGATATATTGGTTGTTTTCTTCCTCTACCTCAATGAAGGTAGAGAGCTAGGATGGTGTTACTCTGTAAATTCTTTGATTTTTAATGCAATAGGTAGAATTCATGATTGCTATTTAGTTTTAGATTGAAATAATTTCTATGTTTTTTCCCATCTGGGAAAAAGTTATCCCAGTTTAGCTTTCATTTATATTTCATTTCATCCATTTTCGCAACGATGAAATTCCATGTCATGCCTTTTACTCGAACCAAGGAATCTATTATTTTCAAAATAAAACGCCATAAATATTTTTTCACCACACAACACTTTCCAAATTGGTAAGACTTAATTGTTGATCTTATATGGCTTAAAACACATGTTGTCAAAGGACTAGACTTCAGTCAGAGTTACCACCAGAAGTGCTGCAGTCTAAATACAGCAGTTAGAGTTAATGCCAGGGGCACCACAGGCTTCCTGCACACCTGCAATAATGTGACAGTCTACAGACTATCCTACCTCTAGTCTTTTTACTTTTCACATGGTGTCATAAGTCTTGAACCTTGAAGGAGAAGCAACAGATAGTCTACAGACTGTCAGGAAATTCACAAGAGTGGAAAATTCCAGTTTCAGCAAAGAACTCATGACAGGTGGAGAGGCAATAGTGAGAGTTAACACAGACTCAATACTCAATCTCAAGACTCCAGGGGGGAAGGCAATAGTCCAAGGCTCAGTCTCAGAACTCCAACAACCAACAGCATGAAAGAAGCAGCAGTCTCAGAACTCTAAAACAGAACACACGGAAGGAGCAGAGGCAGCAGTCTCAAAAGTCCAAAAGCAACAGTAAGTGAAGCACTCAAGCACTACATTCATAGTCTAAGAACTCTCACAGTCTATGATGGCACAACAAGGTACATCCAAGGCCCTATGATGGACTTGACTGAAGACAAAGACTTGCACAAGTGTTACAAAGACTGGCAAGATGAAGTAGAGTTAATCTTATCAGCCCCACTGAGCTCCCAAACCAAGACTGCAAAAGCAGGCTATGTACCACTGTGGGAAAAACACTGAGAACAAACCTCAAGTCTGAAGGAGTCAATATGAAAGAGCCTAAGACTTTACTAGCAGCCCTAGAGCAATGGACTAAACCAAAGTGCAATGAGATAGCAGCCTTCACAAGATTACGCTCCCTAGTTCAAGACTCCAAGAGTCCATCAGAGTTCATTCAGGAAGCCAGAACACTAGTTGACACCAATGGATACACAGTGGATTGTGACAGACTGCTCAGAGATGTCATAGTCTCAGGAGTGAAGTCTCACTTTGTCTATCAGTGGTGCATTGTGAAAGGCTCAGAACTCTCACTTGCACACTGCAGAAAGATATGCCAGTCTGAAGACTCCACCAGGAGACAAGTTGAAGCACTGTACCTGGACCTCAGAAAGACTACACATCAGGAAACAACAGAAGTGCACAAACTAGATTACAAAGGCAAGCCACCCTCACAACACTACCAGCCCTTGAATGCCAGTCTCCAGACAGGTCAGAGTTCCAAATGTCAGTCTTGCTACTGTTGTGGCACAACACCAGGGCATCCCAGGTCCAAGTGTCCAGCTAGAGATGCAGTCTGTTGAGGGTGTGGCAAGACTGGGCACTGTGAAAAGGTATGTCATTCAAAATGCTCAGTCAAACAACTACAGTCTCAGCCAGCAAAAGACTGCCAAGACAGTCCACCACAGCCAGACTACACATCAGTGTATCTCCAGTCTGAGTCAGAGTGAAAGGCCCCATGCCACATGCTCAAGCCTGTACCAGTAGCCAGACTACAAGCACCTGAGACACCACAGGAGCACATCCAACCACTATGGATATCACAGTCTCAAGACTCTCCAGTACACCAGATAGACTGCAAAGTGTATACTGGTGCAGGCTGCAATGTATTACCACTGTGCAAAGCCAAGCAACTCTTCCAGGAATGACTACACCTGGAGCCAGCCATAGTCTAAATCCAAGCCTATGGTGGACATTCTGTCAAGTGCATAGGATACTTTTATTTGCATAAGAAACTGGCAGGACAAGTTACCCAACAGAAAATGGATGAAATGTTTCATGTGAGACCCAAGGCCATGGCTACCATGGTAATGGGAAAGAAATACAGAGGAGACCATGCTGGGCCTACACCATCAGCTACTACAACAGCTGCTTCCAGTGCAGAAGCAACTTCAACCACTGCCACACCCAGAGAACCCAAAACAAGACCTGGTGATGTATTGGGCATCACTGTCAAGGAAGATACAACCAACCCACAAGAGGGAATGACACAGGAAGAAGAAGGGCAAGATGAAGTACCAACATCCACAACTGCAAGAACCTGAAGCAGAGAAGATCAGCCCAACAAAAGGACTTCACCACAAAGAAACCTGATAAAAAACAAAGGAAAGAGAATGAAAAGGATGATAATGATGGTGATGATGAAGAGGAAGAGGATGAAGGTCCAGGAGATGATAAAACACAGGATGAAGACTATGCACCTGACCAAGATGATGAAGAGGGAGACAGATATAAAAGGAAGCCTGTGGTCAGGAGGAGGAATGTAATGAAGTCAAGGAAGAGATTCTTTGATAAGTAACTGGCAAGTGTGGAACTGTTTAAATTGATGGAAATTGTTCACCCTATTCCCAAACTTTAAACATATTTCAAGTCCCAAAAATGGGACCGGTAGCTAGTATCATAAGTTAAAAGTAAAGTAGGAGAGCTATCATGCTTTAATCTTTATGTATAAAGTAGCTTCTTCAAGTGGCAACCTTAATAAACAAATGTTACCACAAGCCACAAACTTCTTTGGGTATTCTCCAGTGGAGATATCCAACCTTTAACTCTTTTCCCTTCTCAACAGTTCACCAAGACATGGTCATGTGTCAAAGTGTTCTGTCTCTAAAGTAAAACAGAAATTAAAACAGTAAAACTTTGGCATTTTCTATCATAGCTCAATGTGAACCAATTGAGGTCTCAAGCCAACCAAATTAATTTTAAAATAAACTTAAGTTCAGTTAAAAGAAGGCCAAAACATTGGACTTTTGTGCAATTTATTTCCGGATCTTCTCTTCAAAAATAAGGCCAGATACATCAAATCATTTGTATTCAGAGGTTTTCACATGGTATTTTTAGCAACCCTCTGATGACACTGTGCTGTAAATGCATTTAAACTTAAGCTAGTGCTTAAATATTTTACTTGTACAAAGTACATACAGTAGTGTAACCTTCCACCAAGTTTGGTTAATTTATGTCAAATATTTCTATTTTTCATAAAGATCTAAGGTGTCAGGCTCAACTGGTCATCTTATGCAGCCACTTATCATGCAAAATTGTTTATTATTTTAGGAGCTGAGTAGTACAGCCAGGAAATCCAATTCTTTTACTCTCTGCATATTTTCCCACATCATATGCTGCAGGAATGTGTGTCCCATGACTACAATTATTATTTAACGTCAAATTGACTGTTTACTTAACTTTTCAGCAGCTGATATCAAGGAAATGTGTCATTTCTCTTTGTGAACTGCTATTTCTATTGTATATCTATACTGAATGACACACCCAGATCTGTATCACCAATGTACTCCAGTATGAGTGACAGTGTTACACTTCAAAACCAGCAGAACTTCTATGAAAATTTTATTTTACAAATTTAAATTGTTCTACACTATTGATCTTAGGTAAGGTCAGTGTGTACAATAAAAATTTGTAAAATTCTTTAGGTTAGCCACATACATCATGGATAGAGATCAGAAAATTGTGATTATTCACCAGATTCGGACTGAAAGCCAGCAACAATCCCTATTTTCCTCATTTCTGAGGCTCTTTTCAGCATATCCTCGGGCAAGTATGCCAATTTTTTGACAGATTTAGCTGGTTACCCAGGTAACTTAGTGGATGAATCCATTGACCCCATGTTATTTGCATTTGCCTACCACTAGGGTGACTTTTCTCCCAAATCGGTTAACTGTACAGGTATATTTAAATTTCTCCTATGACATACATTGTTACAGGTCTACAGTGAGAGCAGAATGGCTAGGAAGCTGAATGGTTGCAGGCACACTTGTTAGCCCTGTAGAACTATTTGGTTTTCCCCAAATTCAGTATTTTCAGGCAAAACTTGTCATATTTGTTTCATTACAGTTCCAAGCTTTCAAACTCAAGCTGAAATGCCAAAATCTTTCTCAAACTCCTGTTGTGCATAACTCAGGCTCATTCCACCATGTAAATCATTAAACTATGTATTTTCTCAAGTGTATTTATTGTTTGCATAATTTGTGAGTAGAGTATCATATTTTGTTCTTGTATTTTGCACATAAAATCATTTCTGTGCAACATTCCCACATCCTTAGTGTAAAACACAAGGTTGAT
Organism: Haplosyllis anthogorgicola; assembly: GCA_038406195.1. Classification (NCBI taxonomy): domain Eukaryota; kingdom Metazoa; phylum Annelida; class Polychaeta; order Phyllodocida; family Syllidae; genus Haplosyllis; species Haplosyllis anthogorgicola. Next base: position 2,588 of record JBCAUI010512014.1, on the reverse strand, counting down.
ATCAAAGTATTCACTTGCATTTGTTAAAACATGTTTTATGTTAAGTAATTTTAGCTAGTGTATGTTTGTATGACTGTACAGGAGTACACAAAGTGCAGAAATGACAACTGAAGCATTTGGCAATGTAACACCACTGTTCCTGACATTTGGTGACATAACACCACTACAGAAGCAGTATTATTTGTGCTGGTAGTGTAATACCAGAATAAATGTATTGTACTCATGTTCTGGTGATGTTACACCAGTATAAATACTTAGTATATAATTAAAATTTTATTTCTAGCATAAAATGCACAGTTTTATATAGAAAAAATCCATGTGTAAATATGTCGTTTATTGCATTTCCGCATCACACTATACAAAGTATCACTGAACATTCAACAAATTCAGTTTATACCTTGTATAAACTTCCCCAAGGTAGGGAGGGATGAACAGTCCCATTTATCATATCAAATGTATGTTTGGTTTATCAGTGTTACTTTGGCATAGATCTGCCACCAGAGCATCAGCTCTCACAGTACTAACTTTTACCACTATGTGTCAGCACCAGTAGCAGGCACAGTGTAGTGTGTGCTGTGTTCTGCCAATAGCTCAAGCACTGACCAATGGGCACCTCACTTACCTTCATATAAAAGCCAATGTAACAAGGCTCCAAATGTTCAGATGCTCAGATTTTCATATGTTCAGATCTTGATATTCAACTACTTACATTACAACAACATTTACATTATGTTTTATTGATGACTTTGATTTGCATTTATTGAACTTAGAATATTTTGTACAACTTGAACTGTTGATATTATATGTGCAACTGTAACATAAGGAAGCAAGTAATAAAAGGACATTGCATTCAAAGAAAACTTCATTGGACACTCTCATTGTACTTACTTACATTAAATGCCAACCACAGCATAGAGTAAAGCAACCAGCTTGAGACAACAGTACCTTACCGATGTAAGGCCCTTGCAATCCAAAGACTCATGTAATAGCCAAGCGAAGTAAATCATCAACCACAGCGACACGCACGCACGCACCAAACGGGTTCCTACCGCAATAGTCAAGGGACCCATCAGTTAGGCATCTGATTGACCTTGGGGCCGAGTGGTTAAGAGCGCCCTGATTCTAACCCAGATGTCATGTGTTTGTGTCCTGGTTGTATCACTTATCTCACAGTGGCATCTTTAGAAAAGGTGTGAACATCTAATTGCTGCCAGCTTGCAGCAGAGTGAACTGACCTTGTATGGTACTAAGAGCAGCCAATCCAAATTCATTCAACCCAGGTTGAAGGGAGTTCTGAAGTGCCTGTGATAGACAACTAGACAACAGGTCTACCGTGACAAACTTTGACTTTTGACTTTTTAAATTTAAATTTGCATTCACAATCCACCTGTGGAGCAGCAGGGACTAACCAAAGAGAAAGTAATTATTGTTTTCTAGGTAACCGTGGCTCAGGAGATCCTGGATGTTCTGGATGTACCGGACGTCTGAGATGGATTAACCGGATTACCACTGATTGCTTCTGTCCAGTGTTCTTATTGTTTGCAGCTGCTTTTGTTGTTTTTGAGACACAGGTTATGATCCAAAGTCCTTAAACTTTCTTTTTGCCTCTGGTACTCCTGTCTTTTTTACTTCAGATGGGTTAACATTCTTCTGAGAAGTGTAAACCGTGTCAGATATTGGCAGCTTTAGATACAGGGGCTCCAGGTTACATATCAAGTTCTATTGGCTTTAAACGTGACAAAATGCACAGTGGCAAAAGATAAAAGTATTTTTTGAACAAGAGCTTGCTGGATCAGTATTTATATTGTATGCAGCTGTCTTTTATTGTTCTGCCAGGACACGTGGGGCCAGACACTTTTGTACATCAGTGAAATGTGTGCATAAGAAACAATTGCCAAGGATTTGGTAGTTACGTATGTCAAACTCTGCCTTTATTTTGAGAAAGAATAGAGGAAGAAATTATTTTACCAACTTCTATGTTCAACAGAATTTTTTTGTGTTAATATCTTCACACCTTTAATGGACCTAAAGGTCCACCATGGGTTTTGAACACGTTTTCGTCCATTCTTGCCCGGTTTCTCTTTTTATACGAAGGAACAACTCTAAGCAAAGCAGCATTAACGCAGCAGATTACAGTACATCGTCTGTCCTTTAATGATGCCAACAAATTCATTAAAAACTTCTTCAAATCAATTATATAAATTTGGCAACGGCACAAAATATGACTTAGTAAATCTTCAAGGTTTTACGAAACAAAATTTAATTAATTTGTAATTATTAACAAAATATTTCGATACAAATTTTCGTTTCCATAAATCCCATGGAATCTCGTTAATATCTAATTACACAAAGTAAAACCATTAAAAATGACAGCACCTAATTAGTCTATCACACGAAGCGTCGATAGACTTCTGTGGACGGCAAGGTGGTTTCACTATTGAGTCAAAACTCGGCGTACAGATCCCACCCTGGTGGCAGGTGAGGCAACTTGACCTTGGACCATGCTGGCACAACCCAATGCATGTGTATGGACCCCCCCTCCAGCAGGTGAGGTGCAGACACCCCCCCCCCCAGCAGGGGAGGTGCAG
>JBCAUI010512003.1:0-12487 GCA_038406195.1 Haplosyllis anthogorgicola | reverse complement strand
CCCACGCCAACAATCACAACTACAACTACATATCGATTGGTATAGCACAGCTGAAGGCTTTCAGCTGTGCTAATAATAGGGAAAAGTATTGGAACTCGAAACCAGAAAAACTACTTTGAATGCGCACTCTAAAATTTGACGACAACGGAATTACTTAGTACAGGAAGGTAAATGTCATACTCTTGCTGAACAACGTATTTATCGCAAACTTCTTTTTGTTTCTTTCGTAAACTTATGTATAACTTTGCTCTCTCAATGATGAAATACTGACTAATTTCAAATACCTTGTCCAATTTAAAGTCGAAATCGTTTGGTTATTTGTTTATAAATTTAATATACCAATCTTTTCATGTGTACATAATATCATGCACGTGCATGTCAATCCATACGAAGATTTTCACCTCACCCCTAAAAACGGATGTTATGTAAACACGAAATAAATAATACAACAAACATTTTAATTTAAAACCCATGGGGACGGTCACACGATGTCCAAAACAGGGGTAATCAGTGTCCCCACAAATGGACCCTGATCCAACAAAAAAAACATTTTAATTGAAACAAGTCGAATGTCCGAGGTTGACTGTTACCAACAACTCTTGATGGAGCAAACAGAAGTCCTGTCATTGCTAAATTGTTAAAATTGAGTAGCACCAATTCGTTAAATGCTTCTCCAGCGCGATCCCTATGCGGGGCGCCCCGTCGAAGTTTCCTGTCAATTCTGGCGGAATATTAAATAATTTAGAGATTGACTTGTGTTCTGGAACCAATGAAGCAAAAATGGTCAAGCAGTGCGCAATATGAATAATGAACAATACAGTTGCACGTTCGTGTACTTTTTTATTAACATTACAACCTGCATATCAAATACCTACATTGGAAATGTCTACTAAGATGAATCCGTCATGATAACTGGATATCCTCAACTCTTATACGTGACATGATTTCTCATCTCAATCATCCTAAGTATCGTAAAATATCAAAGGACGCACGGAAAGCTACTACCAAATGGCAGGAAATATGAGCAGTCATGAAAATGTACTAGTATCTCTTTTGAAAATGGGAAGGCAAAAGCTGCTAAACATATGGTACGTTGTAGGTTTATTGCTTTTCAGCTTTCGAAACAAACTTTTATGCAGCTTAAATGTCATCCTGATCCCAGTAAAATAATATTAAATAAACCTGCATCAGTGTCTTCAATTAAGATCATGTTCAATTGAACGTCATGAAAGCTGAAGTAACATAGTGTTAAAGACAAACACTGAAAACACGAAACGTCACAAATGTAATGCACGCCTGAGACGACGTACACTTTTAATCTATTCCACAATTTCTGTGATGTGGGTTATTGCTATGGTCTGTATTTTCCTCAAAGCTTGCTTATTGTCATTAAGCCAAATGATCCTTGATGAGTTAGGAGCCTTTTCTGTTACAAAACTTAACACAAGATTCTTCACGTCAGTCATTAAGTAAAGTAGGTATATTAAATTGACGCACTTTGAGCAATTGTTACTTTAAGCAATTATTTACTTACCAAACTAACAGATGTTTGTGGGATTTCCACCTCGTGATCAAATTGTACAGACGATAGTCCCTACAAAGGCCAACAACGTGGACTGTATCAAAACACGATAACGTAAGCTTATGAATAGATATTAATTTGTTGGATGAGCGAAATGTCTTTCAAATGGTATTATTTTCTGACACAAGTATAAAAATAACTATAAAATTTAAAATACAGTAGAACCTGCTTTAACAAGCCACAGCTTTGTGCAGCCACCTCGCATTTATGGCCAATATGTAGGGGTTTTTTTCATGTAGTTTCCTGCAGATAAATCATTAAAATCAGCACTGTTTGTGAAACCACCTGTCGTTTAAGGCCAATTAACATTTTGAGTGAGGGTGGCCCCTCAAAGCAGATTCTACATCTTTATTTAAATGAACTTTTAAAACGTTAAAAAGCAAATACATACAAAAACATCCTTTGGCTTAAGTACTTCAACTTGGACGAATATGGGGATACCTTCGCTGGATGGAGTATTTTCTCTCCCGGCACACTTAGCGCGTCTTACGGGACTGTGTGCTCTGTTTTCAACCGTGTCCAGGGTAGAGGCCTGAAAAAAATATGCAAACCAGAAATCACAATTTGTTAATCATTTATTGATCATTGGTTATTTTAGCTCAATCACTGACAGAATAAGCAAGAGTGACTTCAGGGTTAGCGTTTCTAATTGCCGACTTGCCGACTGCAGCGCGCAGGTGCTGAGTTGTAGCACACCCGTATTGACCACATTACGCTTTATTGTGCTGCGCTAAATCGCAGATTTACTGAAAAATACAGCTTTACATAACTGATTCACATTTGACAATTAACCAAAACCTTGACCTTGACAAAGAATGACCCTAGTTGGTTGACAACTATAAATAACACTGGCAACTAACAAAAAAGTGAAAACGAATAAATTTTAGCATTCTATGATCTTGAAGAACTTGGCATCCAAACTTAACCTTGCCATGATAACTTTCTAAAGGAATTTTTCCTTACATACGTGGCAACAAAACAAAAAATTCTGAAAGCCTAGAAAATTAACATCTCACTGAAATGGTTCAACATGCAATTGAAAAGAAAGTAGTTAAGTATACTACTTTTATTTTTTCTCTGAAAGCAAGTCTGCTTTGCGAGTTGATTGAAATCGTTGAGAACCTTCACATATGGGAAGGAATGTCACCTTTAAGATTGTTAATTAGCACTTATTAATTTCTAAACAAGGATACTCCGCTTAATGAAATGCACTTCAGTCAAAGATACTCTACAACATACAAAATGCATTTGGAACTAATGTGCTAAGATACTTTTTATACGTTTATCCGTCTACTTTTTCTTCTGCAGAAATGTTTCGTACATCACAAAGAAAATGGAAAAGGCAAGATTGATTTATGTCACCATGAAACTACTGGAAGAAAACTTTCAAAATCCGTTTGGTACTTAAAGAAGAATAGACTAATCACACTTTGATGTTACGAGGGAAATTTATGACAACTTACCGAACTAAGAAATGTTCGTTTCTGGAATTGAGTTACGATTAAATTAAACCTCTAAACGTAAAACAATTTTCTAGCTAGAAATTCAGCATTTTATCAAAGATGATGATCAGTCTCTAATAACGGAATAACTCAAATTATGTTTATATACAAACAAATCGACAAGACGTGTCGTTTTGACGTTTATATCAATTACGATGTCTACCAAATCTGGCAGGTCTGTCAGATCTGACAGAAAACTAAATTAGGAAAAACCTTCATTATTTTTTACACGAGATGTAATACCACAACAGAAACAGCCTAATGACTTACGCACACCCAGCAATTTTTCGCTTTTGTCCAAATGTGTCGAGTACGGAAATCATGTTCACAAAACATACTCACAAAATGAGCTTTCTTGATGCAGGGCATTTTACGGAAGCGGCTCCTTGAAAATCCGGGATTTTCCTGGCTATGTGTTGATGTTCCGACAGTGCTTGTTTTATTGTTCTCTTCCTTTGTATCCGTATCCTTTATTCCATTGTTGCCAACCGATATGTTCTGAAAATTGAATAAAATCAAATTTATTTTAGTAACGGTAATGAGTGTTGTGATTTTGGGCTTACATACCAAGCACATGCTAAAGATATTTTTTGGTTTGCCACATTTTCAAAACAATCACATAAGTTTTAGCGTTGGAAGAAATGTTAATATGCTAAGATAGGTCATTCTTATTTTTTGTTTGCTTTATTCTTGTACCAATGTTGTGTGGAAAGATATTCTTTTTGTTCCAAATATGGACACATTACACATTGATCAACACGAACCATTCCGACTCCTGTAGAAATACCTATTTTTGGAAATTATGTGAACATTTTAGTTATGTCATTTCAATGTAATGTCACTTACTGACGTTACGTTTTTCACATACTGTTGCCTTGCTCTAGCAATGGGTGACGGAGTTCGCATCTCTTGGCCAGATTTCCTACCGTTCTGTATTCTCGGACCTAAAAGGACATGACAAGAAGGAGGGCAGAGATTAATATTTTACGTGATCCTAAGAGACAGAAAAAATCCTTCATGTCAATAACTAATTCCTGAACATATCTATCATGTAACATGAATAAAGGAAAAAGAAATGGGGAAAAGACATAAATATTAAAGGAAAAATAATAAGATAATATTAAAGGAAAAAGAAATGGGTATTACCATAAGTTCATAAGGAGAGGTTCTTATGTGCGTATGGTATTAATTATTCAGTATCGTTTTAAGCTGAAAATTCATAGGATGTGCAAGACATTTACCAATGTCTCCAGTTCCAAGTCTGGGTAGCGAGAGTGACTGTTTCGTAGCAGCAGTTTTGGCTTTCAAATCCAGTTTTGATGTGACGCTTTTTAATTGAGTCATTACTTGACAAGAACCCTGTATAAAGTAATGTTTAGATATCAGCTACTGAAATTGATTTCATTTTGTGACAACAGACAGACTGTATGATACCTTCGAACAAAAGGATCTACTGTTCCAAAATGAAAAGCCTTGAACAGCAATTTCAGCCTCTGATGTGTCAATAGTTAACAAACATAAGTTGTTTTTCGTGGATACTAATGGTGGATTCAGGTCTTCTTGTTGCGAGAAGGCGGCGTACCTGAAATCACATTTTTCACCAAAACCCAATGAAAATAAAGAAATTGGGACCTTTATCTTAATTGAATCCGTAAAAAATGTAAATAAACTGGTAGAATTTTAAGCAGAACACTGTGTAATCATACCGATTTGACAATGTAAAGCCATTCGGATTGTGTGCTATCTTTCACAATAACAACTCCTCTTCTAAAATAAAAACACAAACAGAGAATAATAAACTCTATTCATGGGTGATAAATAACAAACAATATATAGCTCTTACTTGTTGATGTTTGGAAAGTCTGAATACAATGACTTGGAATATACTTTCAAAAGCATTAAAATGTCTTACTTAAAGAAATGGAACAAACAGACTTCGGGTCTTTCCAGCAATTTCCCTATTGGCCAGTGTTTCATAAAGTCCACAGAACTGAAAGGATAAAAGATTCATTCGAGTACGTTTCATTCGAGTCATCAACGTCACGAAATCCATTTGGGTGCAACGTCAACGTCAAGAGCGATTACACATTGGTAACAGTAACATATCCAAGGTTACTTAAAAGAAAGGGAATAGTCCACGTATGTCTTAACTGATCAGGGCTACTTGAGAAATTTAATAAGTGTCAGGAAGACTGGGTGCGCAAGTTAATCTCTTCCCCAACATCGATTCGCATGAAATTTCTATCAGCTTGGAACAATAATACGTTAAAAGCACAGCATGGAATTCTTTTGTTTTGAACGTCTCCAAATTTATAGGAATTTGAGAGGCTGTCACAAATTATATATTTTACCTGACAAACTTGATGTGTTCAGGTATACCGTCGGATCCATGTCCACTCATAAATATCTCAAAGAAGTCGTCTCTGCCAATGGCGAGTAATTGAACCATGTCCTGACTGACGACTGTGGCTGTACGCACCGAGTGATGTAACAATGCTAATTCCTAACGGTAAACAGACAAGAAAATACCATAGAAATTGCAGTTACCCGAGACTGTACATTAGGTCAAATAAAGAAAACCATGATCACTTAGAACGTGAGTTGTAATGAAATTGTTACATATCGTTCATTTTCTCTTCCTGTATGTGGTACGACACTCACCCCAAAGCTGGTTCCTTTTCTCATGATTGTTGCGGTGCGAAGTTGTGGTTCACCGGTCTTTGGATTTTTGTCCAAGATACGGACAACAGCTGAAAGGCAACAACAGTATGCTTGAAATCAAGTGGTGTAGTGTGCGCAATTTGCGTCAACGTGTAACAGCAAAAAGTCAATTAAAATGTCTGTTGCGGACATCTTCACTTAATAAGCATTATTTCATCCTTGTTCTACATAGTTAAAACAGATTAAATGTTATATTTAAATTAGATTAACGTAGATACATACATTTAATGTTATAGAACAAATAAATGGTATGCTACATGTCTCTTTGTTTCTTTCCATTAGTGTCAACTGGATTTTTATTGTTTTATCCCTATATCGCTTGTCATATATTAGTCTAATGAGTCCCAGTGAAACTCTCACAGAAGAAAGATTTATTTTGTTTGTTTTTTATAGAAGACTGCTTGCAAAAATACTTTAATGCTTCACTATGTATTTATGTCACACTTACCTTGACCAGATAAGATAAAATAAAAATTTTCAGCAAAATGACCTTGTCGTATAATGACCCTTTTTGGAGGAACCCTGCAAATACATTGAGAAGTCCAGGTGATGCGTGAAATATAACTAAATGTCGAATTATGAATATTTCTAATTGGTGAATATAAAGTAACACAAACATTGGCGGATCCAGGATTTCCCGTACGGGGGGGGGGCGCCCGGGCCGTATGGGGGGGGGCGCCAACCCAATTTTCACCTATTTTCACCCAAAAATCAAGAAAAACTGCATGAAAATGAAGAAAATTTTGGCCGTAGGGGGGGCGCCTCCTGCGCCCCCTAGATCCGCCAATGACAAAACAATAACTGACTTTACTTACTGTTGAAACCATGCCACTTTACACAATTTCTCTTGCATATGCAAGGGATATTCAGCAAATGATTTTAAATGTTGTAAACCAAACAAGGCCTAGAAAATACATGTTACTTATTAATCTTCATCACTTCATTTAATGAACGATAGACAATCAAGTAAATGTTTTTATTTCGGTCCTTGCTTAAATCAAGAGCATAACTTTAAGCCTTTGAAGGCTTTAATGTTTCAAATTTGAAAGCAGATCTTGATCCTGCATTTCGTACACCTATACATAAATCAGGAAGAAACCATTACATGAAACTGAACATTGATTCACTGTTCGAATAAAAATTTAGAAGGGAATTAAGGACTTACTGTCTGCAGTTGTTCGGGACTTCTCAGGTATGATGGTGTACTCAAAATCGCCTTGGTTTCATTACTAATGTTCAGCTTAAGAATAAAGTGTAAAATTTTCTTCTGACTACATAACAAAGAACTAAGCAAATCTAAAGTTAAATTTGGAGTTAACCATGACACTTTCAATGACATCTCAAATAATTTTAACCGTTATTTATAAACAACATTATTTTTATATATCCATTACGTATGTGTACCTCTTTCTTGGCCTTAAATTCCGATACATCAAACGAGAGACCCGAATTTCCCAGAGTATTGGATGTGTAAGCCTCATTAGCGATATCTGTGAATGTTCGTCCTCCAGACTCCTCCGAATCGCCGCCTCTGTCATGCATTGTTTAAAAGTAAAAACGCAAGCTATAATAGTTTTAAGCTAGAGATGAAAAAAATAGCAATATACATTGACTGAATTTACAAACGCTGTTTACAATTGTTGGTATAAATATAATTGTAACATATCCTTCAAAGTCATTCCATCACACACGTACATTAATCTATGCCATAACACTTACTTTTCTGACAATGATGAAATCCATTTAAGTAGAATAAGAACCAGTCTTGTTGCATGTTTGAATCTTTCTTTCGCCTAAAAATAAAATAAAAACATTCCAGTGAAGATGAATTCAACATCACATTTGTACATAATATTATCTTTCATAATACATGCATGTAATCCTAAAAGTAAATACTGTATTAGAATTGTGATTATTTAATGTTTATGTTGAATGATGTTGCTCCAGTATTTCATAGTATCCGTTGTTACAAACGATGCTGACAAATGGTTGTTGGTGCAGTTCATAACTTAGATTACATTCAGCTACAAGTATTTGAGATGTCCCTGTTAACACATAGACTTTGTGGTACAGTTGTTCAATTAACACGTCCACTTAATTCAAATTACACGTTACGTCCTGCGTCGGTGTGCTGAACTGATATTATCGGCTTACATCAAATCCTGGACGGATTACAAAAGCAAAGTTTTCTTTGGATAAACTGAGGCTTGTAGTTTGTCTGGAAGTGGAATGGGTTGGTGAATCCAAGCCACTGGCAGGTTTCAGTCCTGCTGTTGTCCACAAACCCGTACAGGATACAGATGTCCCTTGTTCCGAAGGGACATTTGTTGTATTTGGTGTATTCGGTATCTTGGATTTTTGTATTGAACCTGGACTCAGCATTGGTGACGACCACATCTCAGTCCTCCTTCCCTTTATTTTTTCAGATCTTCGTAATTCACTGCTCAGTTTAATTGAAGGGTATGTGTGTTCCTTGTTGGTTTTCTTTCTTATCTTTGCAAATGTATCGCCCGCATATTCCTGAGAATGACTTCTGACAATGGGTGGTAGAGTAAGTCGCTTATTTGGTCCAAGTAGTGTACTTGGTATAAAAGTTTCGTGTCTGTAAAGACTTCTTCTCACATCTAGTGTCCTTTTCTTATGCATTTCCTCAAGTACCATGTTATCCGATCTTAAAACGTATTTATATATATCTATCATAAGTGGCGCTATTTCACAAAATTCAATATTCCGTAGACTCCATAAGATGAGTCAATTTATTTCTAATTGAAAATATCAAAGAATTCACGCTTCACATCAACTTATATATATTTTGATATACAATCTGAGCAAGAAGGTAAAGATCAAAACCTATGCACCAGACTGGCAAGAAATCCTCAATATACCTCGGGTCAACAGCCTTTATTGATCTCAAAGTAAATGCTTCTAATCATACCACTAACGACACATTATCTCAAATCCACGAAAATCGGTCTGTAATTACCGTCTTAAGTTACATACATGGGTTTAAAGATACGTCTGTGGGTTTCTATCACGCGTTTATTCGCTTTATCTTTATTGCAAAATTTTGCAATAATAACGGTTCGGTTAAATTTGTTTCTTTCCACAGAAACGTTTATCAAGCTCAAATACAGAAGGTCTCAAGTCAAATAAGATCATCTCCAACCAGAACAGTGTCACATAAAAAGTAACATTCAAAGAAAAGACGAACATACACATAGAAGCTTAAGGATAGGCCAAAAGTGCACTTGGTCCCAAGGCAAGTGGGTTGTGGGCTGCCAATTGTAGGGAATTCTATTTGACATAGACTAGTGTGATAAAGATAAAAAAAAATTGGTAACTGATTACATAGTAACCTGTAGTAAATGCATGTAATGTGATATACAACTACAATGTGAAATGATTAATGATATCTATTTGCCGTATGTGTCAATTGTTCGTCCGAATAAAATCCAGCTTAAGTGGATGGATCCTTCATTTCGGATTACAAGCAAATTGTCAGCAAATCAATAACAGATTGGTTGTGAGTTACCATGAAGTTTTTATGCCTTCGCTTATCTTGTAATATCCCATTGCCATGACTTTACAAGAAAGTTCACGCTCTTTGTACTGGAACAGGTTATTTCAAACTTTGATACATGGTTTTACAATAAATTTATATAAACTTGAATAGCGAAAATTTGACAACGGAGTATTAGCCAGGAATTTTCATCGCAAATCAAAATATTCTTAATTAAAAGCATCGCCACGCATTCACAATCACTTGTTAACACCACGCACTGTACGAACGACAAATAATCTATCATATCCATTTGCATGGAATCGGGGACTTGACTTCAATAGCAGATCCAAAGAATATTGCCCTTGGGAGAAGGGGAGCGATGAACTCGCAATATCTTTTTATCGCTTCTTCTTAGGTGCGCCCCCAGGCTCCGCAGCTGGACGGTGTCCGAATATTTAACAACAACAACAACAACAACAACAACAACGTTGTCCTTGTGCTGAAAGTCTACACCGTTATTAATTATCAGTCATTAGGCTTCAAATAGCATAAAAATTAACAATACAGTGTGTGGTATACATCTGTCTAAAAGGAATTATATTTACCTACCCGTATTCGATTTAATGAGTAACCAAACATTCCAGCAATAATATGACGTCTAAGGATTCTCCAACCTCTGCCGATCTTGGTAGGTTTCGGCCATTCAGGGTGTTCGCTCGTCTGGGGTTGCACTGGCGGAAAGTTCTGAGATGTCCGCCGCTTCATGGGTTCCAACTTGGGCAGTTTGACGCTGAGGTTTACATTTGCGGCCCCTGATAATTTCGACGGAACTTTCTGAGTAGATATTCGTCTCGTGGGAGACATAAGTTGTCCAGATTGGTTGATCGGGGGTAACACTGAAGTTCTCTTGTTACCAAACTTGAACATATTCCCGAGGTAGGGCGGGCTACCAGGACTTCCACCTCCTTCTTCATCATCAATGGGTATCTGCTCCTCATTTCCTGCGAAACTAAGCGTAATTGTGGGTTTGTTGTAATCTGGTGCCACAGTGTTATCCGTGTTACTTTCATCTGGATCAGACAGATGTCTTCTCTTGATGGAGGCGGCTCGCATGAGTTGTATGGTACATCCAGGACTGTAAGCCGTGTTCTGTACGAGCTTCTCCCATTCCGATCCTGAATTTGTTGTTATCAGTAAATCTGTATACAGCATTGACTCCTCACTGGCATCTGGTATTGGAATTGGTGGGGGTTTCTTGTTGTCTTTAGTTTTCTTGTTACTCTCGTCATTTGCTTGTTCTTTTTCAGGTAGTTTTGGACCTTCTCCAGTCTCCTCGGAGTCGTCTTTTTTGTCATTTTCTTCTGTTTCGTTCAATATTAAAATATCTATTTCAGATTTCTCAGACCCCAAATCATCTTCCACACCTTCTTCCAAGTCCTCATTTGAATTCTTTCTTGACTTCACTGTGATACTTTTTCGTGATTTGATATCAGACTTTTCAGGTTGTAAATCTGTGATACTTGCTTCTTTTTTAGTTAACTTTGGGGATTGCTGCCCGCTACTCTGTCTTGAATTATTAGATTTGATACTGTTGTTTTCGATAGAAAGGTTTGTATTTGCTTTCTCAACAACTTTCTTCTTCAACTGTCTTCTTGAACCTTGCTTCTTTACACCTTTAGACTTCTTTCCTTTTGATTTCGGTTTTTCATTTTCTTGAAGTTTCGATTTATTCATATTTCGCTTTCTTGTTTTCTTATCAGGTTGATCCGACGACACTTCCTTACCATCAGCGTGCTTGGTCTTTGTTTCAGTAAGCATTTCCAGTAAAATATCATCAGTATCCACCGTATCCACAGACTTTGCGTCATCGTCTTCAACAGCAGTTAATATTTCCTCATCCATTTTCATCTGTATTCTAAAGCCTTTCCCGAGCACAATTTCAAGCTAGGTGGAGAAAACAGAGCTGCTAACAAATGATTTTGACATGAATTTAATCATGATTTCACGCTGTTATGACATTTGATTCAACAATTACACAGTCATATGGTACGAAATCTTTGACAAGTGAGTAAAATAGTCATTATGTCCTTATGGTAACTTTAAGAGCTGTGTAAATATCAGGGTGTAATTAAACTAGCCTGTCTTTATCCAGCCTTATTCGTAAAAATCTGGATAAAGTGCTATGCAAAGAAACTGCCTCACTCTCTCCCTCTGTGTGGTAGAACCAGTGTGATCCTATACTTCAATACAAGCCATATTCTGGTTTTACTTAAAGAGAAATTACTCCATTTTATGACATTCAGTACTTGACAAATGATGATAGAGCTGCGACTCCTTTAAGCTGTTGCACGAACTTATTTCTGAGTTTTCTTATGGATAACACTTGTTTTCCCCGTATATTAAAATTTAACCAAGAATGCAATATATGTTCTTTATGCCCAAGGACAACGGCATTTACCATTTTGTAATGCACTAAATGGCCAATAAGATGTAAAAGGTTGTTAAACTATTTGTATGTCAAGAGGGGTCACTCTGAAAGATTCTTTTCACTTTCAAATGTTTATATTGGAAATCAAGCTCATTGCAATTCAGTTTACCTATTGATTGGTTCAAAGCTATGAATCAGACAAAATGTTTATTTATTTGATCGGAACTTTAAAAATACATAATTACTATTTCGGCTACTTCCTGTAGGCGTCACATTAATAATAATAAAATGATTTTCAGAAAATTTTCATTAAATCAACAGAAAACATGATGACAATAACGACATACGTGGACAAAGCAACGGTTTTTTCTTCATTCATTTGACTCGGTGCCATGTGATTATCATCATACTATTACTAAACCGCTATTACTTTTTACGTTCTTTCTTAATTCCTTCTAATTTATTCATCTATCTTAAATTTATTGAGGACACTTTAGTTCTCTGCATATATTATTTTTGCAAAAGTTACGGTGTGTCCTATTGCTAGTGTACATATCGTGTCATAAAAGTACTGAAATTTGGGCGCGACCCTTTTTTGCCAACAACTGAAAAAATCCTATGCAAAGCGGTGGCGTCATGAAATATGTAGCAAAATGGGAGTAAACAGTGGTCAAATTTGTATTTCTAGGTGAATTCATCTCAATCCGATAGATGTATTACTTGCGTGAAGTAAGTACTTTTCGACAGTATCA
>JBCAUI010511992.1:0-12491 GCA_038406195.1 Haplosyllis anthogorgicola | reverse complement strand
ACCCTACAGTAGCATTCTGCTTAGAAACACAGTTTCTATGCATTTTGGCTGTATCTGTGTCATGATTGACCATATATAGGCAATTGGAACCCAAAAGAACCCACAACTGTGTCATCCAGGCACCAGAACCCACCGCCTGTGACTGAAATCAATCAGCTGGAACCGTTTTGGCTAAGGAATTTGGTCTTCTCTGGCTGAAAGAAATAATATTCCTGTCGATTTAGGCTTTTTAAGTGAAAATAGAATGATCCGGAATCAAATCAATATCCCAATGCTATTCCAATAAGAATATTAAAACTAAACCGTTGGTGTCTATTTTAAAAGAAAAAGCCACTTCGCGACATTACATTAGTCTAAAATAATTTTTCCCTGTAGATTGTATGGACACAAAGAAGACCATGTAGACTTGAACTTTTAACATGATCATTCGTGTCTGCACAAGTGATGTTTACCAACAAAGTTTACAGCGCATATGCTGAATGTTTGTTTGAATCAAATGGTTAAAGGATAAGCACGGGATATATTGCACCTTACTTTTGAATCAATCAACAATGAATTCATCTAATACTTCAAAATTACAAAATATTGGTAAGTACCTTTGCATTTTGTTGTTATATTTGCGTTGGTTCGGTAATTCATATTGTTTCGCCATTCACTCTTATGTCACGCATGGGGTGTGACCCTCTCGCATTTGACCCCTTTGTCATGCTTTCACGCTTCACTACAAAAATGTCACGCTTGTATTTTGGAACAAAATATTTTCTATTTAGATCAAATATTGCTGAATTATCATCAGACTTGCTCTTTTCATGGTATTTTGAGAACATTAATTATATGTTCACTACTTAATTGATGATGGTGTTTCGTTTTATCAAATTTGGTCAAAATGCATTTTTGATAATTTGGAATGGCACTGTCACGCCTGCACAGATCTTAATGTCACGCTCCAGAGTAGTGACAAGTTGACGTCTCTCTGGTTCAGGAGCTTTAGTGGAATACTACATCAGACCTTGTAACAAGTGGCTTAATACATGTAAATAGTTGTGTGTGTTCAATGATTTTTGTCTTATTCCTGAGACTTCAGTGTTAAGGTGACTTGAAAGGTACAGTTGAATGTGTCTCGTATCCTGTGTAAGGGAGCCTCACCAATCAATTCATAATGCAATTATAGGGGCATATCCTTTTGTTGAAAATAAGGTCAGGGGTACCTTGTTGGTGCAATAGTCAAGAGAACTTTTGGTGCCTTAACTTTTTATACCTATTTCTTTTCTGTTAATTTTGATTTAGTCAGACATAAGTTTAGACTTGTCCCTATTTAATAAATAACCTTTTGATTTTTTGCATAATATTGTGAGAAGGAAATTAAAATTAAAAATTAAAAATTGAAACTCTAAGGAGACCAATGCTAATGGTCTCCCTTTATCCTTTGATTATTCAGAATTTATTCTTAGTTGAACCTTAATCTGCATACTTTTTTCCATGAATGATGGTTAGACCTAGATATGTGTATATTTATAACACAGTGTTTTATTTGTTTTCTTTTTAGTTTTGGGGGTTTTTTTTGGCTTATTTGGCATAATTGCCAAGGAGCCTACAAAATCATGAATTGTCCGTTGTCAGTTGTCGTCGTTGTTGTTGTCATTGGCATCATCTGTGCAAAATTACCCGTAGCACACTACTGATAATAGATATTTTACGTATTACACATGTATGCGTATGGTGTAATACTCGTCTAAATCCTGCAGGGGTTTCAATTCACCTTAACGGATTTGCTCAGAGGTTCTTTCACCGCAATGGAAACGTCATCACATTTGCGACAGGCGATGTGTACATGTTTATTTCAATGCATTATTCAAAGCATTGTCACAGTATCAACTTATTATCTGTTTGTCAAAACATTTACAAACCACACTCAAATGGAAAATGTGAAGGAAAATTTGAAATTGAAAATACAGTAAAATCTGTATTGGGCGAACCACCCATTATCCATAGAAAAAAGTACGTGGATGACAGTAGGTTCGCCCAATGGCTAGTACGCCCAATGCAGATTTGACTGTATTGGCAACAATTTTAATTTATTTTACATTTTCCTGTGAGCAACTGCAGAATTGAATGGAAATGTGTGCATGTATAAAATCTTTGACTTCTTTAGATCAGACTCTACAAAAGGGATTATCCAGATTTTAAAATATTTCCATGATGTTCGTTTTCATGAAATTTTCACTGAATTTTAGGCAAAAATAGGGTTGGCGTCCCCGCCTACTCACACACATAGGCCGGGTGCCCCCTATGGAAAATCCAGGATCCACCCCTGCTATAAGTCTAATACAAAGCAGGATTGACTTGTAAGTCGTAGTAAACTTCAACTCAAGAAAACCATGGTTTTTTTCAGGGGGCTGTTTGCTGACGTTTCAACCTAAGAAGTGTTTGTCCGCCGTCACGGTCGTTATATCGCTGCTCTACATCTCGCTGTCTCTGTTTCTTGAACAACAGAAATCTTCAACAGCAAAAGCTCTACTCGGAGATGCGCACAGCTCGAAATATATGTCTATGGAATCCGAGAGGTGAGATCCCATATTTTTACCTGTCCACCTTAAAACACATAAATAAACTTCTTTTCAAGGTGTTTAAAAGATAACACAGATAATGCAAAGCAAAATTATTTAATTCAATGCCATGGTAATGTCAAATCTACCCAAAAGAACAACATTGAATTTCTACAAACAAATCAAAACATTTATTGTGAACTACATCGGGAGTAAATTAAAACCTGACCTATTAATTATATGAATTAAGCACAATTGCTTTAAATTTAATTAGGCATAAAAGAATGATAACACTGACTTGCTTTATTTTATTATATTGAGTACAAAGCCATTGCCGTCAAAATAAATAACATTCAAATCATGAAATTTCTACTGTATCAAAAACACGGTGTCGGATCTCTTGTTTCCTATTTTGTTTTGTAACTTCTTTCCCAATTTATAACAAGCTTCGTTGAGGAGTTTTTTTGGATCGTAGTGATAAATTTCTGTACAAAATTTTCACCGTAAATTCTAAGAGAGACGTTTGCTGCCACTTTCACTACGGAAACGCCGCCGAACACAACTGAGATCTGGCGTCACAACATCTGGAACGTGAGCGATCCGGATAGCTTTGGGCAGATTCCGCACTCAGAGGTAAGTTGTTGCATTATGCGTTTATTATTGCTCTCGGAACAAATTCCGATTTAGCTCATTCACGTTACAGTAGAACTTGTCTTGAACGACACCTGCCTTAACGATATCATGTCTTTTTACAACACTTTTCACTGCATGTAACTTTGTTAGAACAAGTTTAAATGACCCTATTTTGGGTGACATCATGCCTTTTATTCGGAAGAAATACTTTAGTGTCGCTCAACACAAGTTTTAGTGCAACAGTAGAATTTAGTGAAACGTAAGAAATTCAACAAAAGGTGCAAGCTGCACATACATGTCATACACATTAGCTGATACTCACAGCATTCAATCTCATTCTTCCAGATACACCAGTCGAGGACACATCTCTGATAACAATTAGCTCAATAAATTAGGCGTTTACAGTCCGTAATAGTTATCAGATTTAGTTATCGGATTTAGATAGGACCTCTCCACAGATTTGACATCATACCAGAATCGCTTTACAATGTTCACTTGTGCAAGGCCATTCAGTGTTGTCATTCCTTTATGAGGAGGAGCCACCTCCTCCCACATCAACTCCCTGGGGAGCATTCAGGTGACATGGCAGTTTTATTCAGTTCATCAGCCTGGAGAAACACACATCGTTTCTACACTTGCCTTGTCACACACTCATCTCTCTTTGGTTGCCAGGTAAAAGTGGTTGAGCATGTTCCAATGGTCCACATGTGTTCTTTTATGTGCACAAATCACACAGGCATGATAGTACACACTGCAGCCTTTTAATGAGTTGCAGACCACTCTGAGCAACATGGAGTTAATTTCTTGCTCAAGGAAATTATTTTGTAGCTAAGGGTCACTGTCCGGACTCAAACCTATGACAAGTGTATTTATTCAAAGTCCAATGCCTAAACCACATTGGCCTCGGCACCTCCATTAATCTGTAATCACACAAAAGGAAAATATAATGCGTAATGTTGAAGTGCAGAATGCGAGGGATCATTAGTCATTTTGCCCCAAAACAGGTCCTACGTGCTGCCAATTCTACGCTGCTAAATATGCTTTGCTAAAAATATAGCCAAAAGTACAATGCACAAATCTATGACACAAAAAAGTAACAGAACATCGCCAAATGGCTAACCATTCATTTAGTTTAAATTGCCAAAAACAAAATAGATTACATAGCAGTTATCAATTCCATAAATTTCTATTTGCATTGCCTTTATTATTAAATGGACTGCCATTGTTTTTAAAAATATATGACTGACCGTATTATGTGATGTTTGCAGATTTTTGTGCGGGAGATTTTCATCGACAAGAGGTACGTACCGGCTCGGATCACGGTGGTAGCGATAGCGCCGGTACGGAGGAGCAGGCTCTACTGTCACGTCATCTACACTGACGGCAACAAGGTGGTGACATCTAGGGAGACGAAGGATTTCTACACACTCGGGAGCGTGCCGCCATACTGCTATTTCAAATCCTACCTCATCTACTGCCCTCTACCGACAAAGTCAAAAAAGTAAGTTCTAGAGTGTAAAACTTGAAGCTTGTTCTAACTTTGATCTTTTAATCGTCCAGCAGAAGACATGCAGCTGGCTTTGATAAACTTAACGCCCATCCTTTAACGCAACAAATGCTGTATGTTGGTTTATTACATAATGCTGGTCTGGTAAACCAACATAATGCTACTCTCAGTATTCATTTTGTTGTGCTATGGATGCACATTAAGTTTTTGAAAATGAGCTGATGGTAGCATTAGGCAATAAACCACTCTTAACGCGTTAAAGAATGGGCGTTAAGTGTATGAAAACGAGCTGATTGTCTAGTAAGTCTAGAGTTACTGCTGAACCAACCCTGAAAAATGTAAGGCAGCAAAACGAAATGTGCCCGAGAGTCAGTAGCTCAGTTGGTAGTTCACTGGACTTTAGTCACCATTCACTGAGCACCTTACCACTGCTCCGAAACGGGGGTACCTGTGGCCCTACAAATGGTGTATTTTGTTAAAATATTTTATATATTTTGACAGGAATCCTCGACTTGTTGGTTTGTCTGTTCGTCAAAACAGCGACAATCTTTACATCCGGAAGCCACGAGTGATAGAGAGAACAGGACATCCTAAACACGACTTTGGGATGTGTCTTCCCAAAATATTTGGTACACCATGTTTTACTGGAAAATCTTTAAATTTTGTATTTCCGGTTATTTTAGTCATGGGGTCAGAGCACAAAATACCCTATGAGGAACTGATGTCTTACTGTTGGAAGTCTAACATGTCATCACGATATTTCATCTCATGGTGGCATGATTGTATTCCTGATCAGAAATGAGATACGGAAAACAATATTTCCTCAAAATGCTAACATTGACTACTTTTCTTAATACAGCCCAATGATGAAATTGACACCAAATTTTCAATCTGCAACCATCATAGAAATGTGAACAAAACTGGACAATCCCTTGCATACATTCAGATCTAAAGAAGTTAAAAGTTTGTGTACGTGCACACATTCAACCGTGCAGTTGCGCACGGGAAAATATGAAATAAAAATCGAAATTGTGCCTTGGCAAAACTTGTTAAATATGAATTAAGAAAAACCTAGGTTGTTTAAACAAAAAAAAGTGATCCCAGTTGAAAACCCCATTTGGATAAAAAACGTACCCCGTGTTTTTTTTCCCGACAGGTATGGGAGACGGTGGAGCGGATAAGATCGTGGAGTTTGTAGAGCTGTACCGGATCCTCGGGATCAAACACGCCGTGCTGTACGATGTGGAGAACTCCACCGACAGGGTCTCCAAGGTCGTCAACTTTTACAGGGACAGCGGCTTCATCAGTGAGTACAGCTTTAAGGATAAAATGTTGATACATGTATACAGAATTAAAGATAATTGTTTCACACACAGTGCTACATACTAGTTGCATTACAAATTTAAAGCAATCGTTTTCGCCAAAAAATCTGCACACGATGTATCAATTAATGTGAAGTGTAGAATAGTTTTAAATGAATTCAATGCTGTTCTTTTAAGCTGATTTCATATTATTGTAATATACTAAGTTTATAATTTTCTGTATTTTTTTGTTGAAATTTTGGAATAATAGTCAAGTTTTAAGAAAATGCGTGGCTTGTACCGTAATCTGGTACTATCCATTTATTGTTGTTTATCATTAGGTATAGTGCCGTGGACACTACCAGTTCCCAACCTGGAGAAATCCATGTACTACCGGCCGGACTATGTGGCTCCACCGGGTGCTCAGCCGGGCGAGAAGTACTCCCGTCACAACCCGTACTGTGTCCGCAGACACGCCCAGCTCCTTTCTAACTTCCACTGTCACCTCAGCAGCGTGCACCGCTACAAGTATCTCGCCTTCCCGGACCTGGATGAGGTGTTTATGCCGCGAAAGCACAGGACGTTGCCGGAGTTGTTTCGGCACTTAGAAAAAGACGGAAAGTTTCGGAAGTCTGTTTCCGCCGTATTTTTAGAAGCGTTTTTCTGCATTGCTGATAACAACAGAAACAGTACTAATAACACTTTAACTAGCAACAACAAAAACAACAAGAGCAGCACCAGCAGCAGCAACAACAACAACAATAACAACAATAAAAACAACAACAAGAGCAACAGCAGAATTGATAATGACAATAAGGAAAAGGATAGAACTAGTAATATGAAAAACAACAGCAACAACAACAATAACATTACTCTAAAGTTATTCTCAAACGTGAGAACAGCAGTGGTTTATCCAGCCAAAACATTAAAGTCGCCAAAAACGATTTTAAAGCCGGATAAAACATCCGTCATGACAGTCCACACAGTGCAATCTGGAATGAAAGGTTACCATCGCAAGTTTGTCGTCAGTTCCAGCCTGGCGACAAAAAACCACTATCGTGTCCCCAGCTATTGTCGCCAGAACTCTGAACTTATTACCGACAACGTCATTGACCCGTACATGGATGAGTTGAAACACAATGTTAAACTTGTAAAGATGAAGCTTACCCAATTGTGAAGAGTGTGAACTATTGACGGAAAATCCTGACACTTTTTCTGCGTGCAGATTTTGACGTAATTTAATTTATTTTCAATGGTTTGACATCATTTGCTGCTGGCGAAATGGCAACAAGTATTGTGTAATACGTACATGTAAAGATAACAAATGGGCCTTGACTAACTTTTGATTAATTTGCTTTCAAAGATTCTAAATTAATACATTGTTTGAAATGGTAAGCAGAAATGGGATGTGATTGTGTTCATGTTTTTAAAAACGCTGCATCTATTAATGTGTCCCCAACTAAAACTATTGTCTCTCTTGTAAAGTTTTTGATTTGACCAGTATGTTTGATTATTTATTTGACAAATTTAGATAAAATGACATTTAAAAATATTAATTTAAGACAGGCATGTTGTGGATATGGCAAGTCGTTTCCAGATTAACATCAGGCTTGTGATGGTGTGATGACTGTCTGACCAACAATACATTTACCGAACTGTTATGCGGCTGATTGCTAAAACCTTCCATGGATGCTGAATTGCAATAGTAAAGCACAGTAATTTTCTGTCGCCCCACAATTGTGGCAGCACCTGACAAGGTACACTTCGTTCCGTACTGGCGTAATTCTAATTCATATTAAACCTTCAGCATGTGGATCGTTGCAACCACTCTTCTTGAAGAACCAGTCGTTAAAGTTGTGCAGTATTTTAGGCGTATTTCTCGTGTGCAGATACTCGCACGTAAGACAAAAGATAGGTGATTGGTGATGTCCATTGCGCACCACACTAAAGTGCTTCTTCCAGTTAAAATAAGACATGTATGCTGTGTCGTTTTTATCCAGATAAAGTAAATAATCAGCTAAATGTTTTGGAGATTTGAAATCTCTGACGTCTATGTAGGAACGAGGTGGTGCCACTTGGTGGACACCTTTGGCGCAATACACCACCGGAACCACAAACATTTCAAGTGGTCTGTGCAGTTTCTCTGAAAAATCAATCAAAAGTAACAGTTTATTTTAGTATATGCGTGCAATACAAACAATCCAACCCAGCTAACACTCTTATTTACTATGGTATTCTTTTCGCGGACCTTCTTTTGCACGACCAAACTCTCTTTGCAAGGCCACCAGACTTTAGGCCTAACACATTAAATTACACATAATATATTCCTCTTTTGCAAGACCGCCACCCCATTGGCGACCATTTTCTTCCCAAAATTGGTCGCTCAAAGGAAGGTCTATTGTACACAGAACAGGGAATTTAGGCAAATTTAATGAATAAGAGAAATTGCAACATGACTAAATTTAACAATGAAATCTGGAAACAATGGACAGACCTATTTTATATCAATCAATTTGTCCCTGGAATTGGTAAATTAGGTGAATTAGGCGAATAAGGTGAACTGGTTAAGAAAAGTTTAATTTTGATCTCTAATGTCAACTCTAGACCTATTAAATAAAAATAACTTGATCGAACCTGTAAAATAATCAGAACATATGGCGTTTTCTCCTGCGAAGTAGAACTTGTATTCCCTGAGTAAGTTCGTCGTGCAGTTCTTGGGTTTCTTCTTGTCGCATTCCGTCTTCTGTCCACATCTCCCGTACACGTCAATCCGTATGTACTTGGATAATTCTGCATTGGAAGGTTTATCGAATTGCATTTCATGCCTAATTAGTCAAACTTGATTAGTTATGACTTGATACGATTTTTGGAAAATTTACAAATTTCCCATCGGATAGTGAGTATCAATAGTTTTCATTTATGACAGGATCAAATTCCTTCCTTTGATATGAAGATTCAACCAAAACCGATAACGTCTTTTAGTTTGTGACCAAATAAAGAGAGCAAAATGGTCTCTTAACCACAGTGATTAATAAAAAAATAACAGAGGAATTACACTCTGTGCTTCTGATGTAAATAAAGACATAGTGTGGGACATATCAACAGCTAGCTAAATTAGGATCATTTTCTGTTCACGCGAAAAGCACAGGGTGCTCTTTAAGGGTCTCCATAGACAGCATGTATGTGTATAAATGTATATGAGGCAGATGGAGACAATATCTAATTGATTGATTGATTAGGGTGAAACAATTAATAGATGGCATAAACGTACATCTATATCAGACGCATTTACATAGAGACAAAATGAAGACCATTTAGCCTGGGAAGCGTACTGCCGAGAGATCAACCCTGGATTTAAAACCCATGGAGATGGCGACACAAAGTTCAAAATAATGGTAATCAATAGCCCCAAGAATAGACCCTGGTCCAACGAATATTTTTAAACAGTTTGATCTAGGTTGCAATTCAAGAAACCTTTGATGTATTTTTCCCTCAGACTGTGCGTATGACAATGTGACACGAGCCAAGACATCAGTTTCTTCTTCTGCTGTAGCACAGTCGAGTCTGGTAGACAGTCATCGCACAGTTTGTCTCTGTGCTTGGTGGTCACATAAGGTATCGGTAAATCCGAGTCGTTTCTGAATGTTAACGTTAAGTTGAAGAATCCTGGTTGTGAAAACACTGGTTGAAGTGACTTCCTAAATATGTCATTGCTGACACTGAAATAAAGTGGTTACAGAAGACAGTTTAATGAAAAATGCCAGATGCTATATTTAACAATAGAAAAAAAGTTAAAGCTAAATAAAGCAAGGAAGTATGGCCGGCGATAGAGAACACCCAATATATTTGTTTTTGAAGGTGCGCTGTCCTAATATCTGTTGCAAATCTGTTGCAAATCGAGAAGCCCCATTGATGGCCTATGGAGTATGCATAGAGGGCGAAATAGAGTGACAAATGTATTAGGTGTTTTGTAACGGATGCCCGCTAAAACCCATATACAGTGTACATTCGTATTGAGCGAAAGAGGCTGAAAATTCAGAAGTGAAGGATCATAAAGGGTAAATGGGTAAGTTCAGCTTTGAGTTTGTTCTCAACAATTGACATTCAGGCCCTAATTTTGGCAAGTAAAAACAGTGACAATTTCCACGACCTATCAAACCTGGCTTAAAACCTCATGGCCAAGTCCGTAACAAAGGGTACCAGTGGCCCACGAAAAATGGACAAACAAAATAGAAAAGAAAGTAAATGTAACTATTTTCTGCTTATGACAAAACTGATTTATAGTCATTCATCCTGATAATTTTTTATTGAAAGAAATGCAGAAAAGAAATATAAGTACCGGTATTCCTTACTGACTGATGTTTCAAACGTGGAACCGAGATAAAATTGCCATGGAAACCGTTGAGGTGGAGGTTTTAGTCCGTTCACCCAGGTCTTCGTTCTGATTTCAAATATAATGGCGTCTGTTGTCTAAATTATACAGAGGAGCAAAATCTCATTCATTTCGAAACAAAAGACTTTCTTATTGTTTGCTCTTCATTTCAATAAACAGCATGATATTCTTTTGCAGTGCATGGAATTCTATAATTTTTTTGAATAATAGGAAATGAAAGGAATTCAGTTGTTCTCTTAATTTTTCAGTGTGTTTCAAAATTGATAGAAATTTTTTAATCGATTCAAGCGAATATAGTTCCTGTATCCAGTACGATTGATGATCAATTCAACAAAGTTAGAAATCAAATTACCAAAAATAATTACTTTTCACTTGAGAAAAACCTAATGTATTGATAGATTACAGCTGTTCGAACATTTTTTTTTAAAATAATAAATATAAAGTTAAGGCCATAGATATTTACTCTTGACAGACCACAATTATTACCAGTAACAATGCCAATTTTACACCTTGGTTGGGGTAAAATTTAAAGTGATAAAAATGAAAGAAAATATACAGTACGCCATTTTTATTCTGCCTAAACGGCGTACAGCTTCGTGACCCTGATTCCTTACTAGATATTTGCTTCTGTTTGTGCTGAACACACAGCGCTGGTTTTTGTTTAAATGGCAGTGACTTCTATGATCTTTCGTCCAGTTGAGGCCAGGTGTCCACCATAGTATCGTCTTTGTTCTCTTGGCCGCTGGCGAGTCCATGCTCAAAGATCGTTCAATATCACTTGGTTTTCCGCTTTCGTATTGCTGTGAAGAAATTAGAACTTTACAATTTTCATATGGAGACGTTCTGTATGTTTATGTAATGTACCACTGGGTTATATTATGTCTTATTGGTTTATTACTTGTGTAATAAACATGCAAAGCGTGTTTAGCATATTTAGCTTCTAGACTATTTTGGACTCGTTTATTAGCAAAACATATCGCGCATGCGTCGATAGACTTCTGTGATGGGTAACCTAAAACGTCCATGAGCTCAAAAAAGCACCGGGAACCTGTCAGATGGGAAAGGTCAGGGTGCATGGCTGTAGACTCTGTTCAAACTTGTTCATTCCAGCGATAGACTCTTTAGCCGTTAGGATAATTCTCGTTGCAACTGTTTCAGTCTCTGAGACCATTGGGCAACCATGTTTTTGAACCACGCATCCAAATTTATGCCCTGATACTGTTCTAATATACCCCAAGTATTAGCGATAGTGAAAGTGCACTGCTATAACCACTTTATATTCCATCATCTTTGCACAATTCATGCTACATAAATTTTTTGTTGTTTGATGAAATTTCACACATTTATGAAGGGGAAATTACCTTTAATTCGATGCATAAAACCTTGGAATTGGTAAAGAATTGAGGCCACAGAGGGTGAAGTGTAATGTATTTTTACTTACTGTTCGCACAGTTCTGAATGTCACGTTTTTGTCTGTTACAGGAGATCTGAACATCGGCATCCTGGACGAGAATGACCGGAAGTACCCGATGGAAGGACTGGAGGAGTTCAACACAGAGAAGATCAAGGAGTTCATCGACAACTACGACGTAGGTCAGTACAGACTGGGATGTCAACTCGACGGGTTTCTCAGCTCGAGTTGGCTTGATCTTTTAGGCTCGAGTTTTGAGTCAGCTCGAGCTATTTATTAGTGCCAAAACAAATAACGTATTTTTGGTATGTGCCTTGTTTAAAAAATAGCTTGAACCAATTTCTGTGGAGGCTTTTTCATGCGGAAGACTGATTCTGATGAAAGAAGTGTATGCCATTGATAGTTAACAACATAAAACATTTTGTAAATAGTTTTAAAACTGTGACATTTGTATAATTTACTTCATTACATTTCAAAACTTGCCAGTTGCAAAATGTACAGAAGTTACAAGTATGCAAAAATGTTCCGTAAATGAGCTGAAAAAGGGGGTGTGCCATAATTAGGGCATGTGCCCCAATTTGACGATTTACAGTCGTCCCCGCTTATATCGATATTTTTGGCGTGGAAAAAAATATCGATATAAGCGGGATATCGATATAAGCAGAATCGATATAAGTGGGGAAAATTGGTCAAAATATCG
>JBCAUI010511981.1:0-12492 GCA_038406195.1 Haplosyllis anthogorgicola | reverse complement strand
CAAATGACCCTTGATTATATTCCATCAAGACCTAAATTTTGAAAAAATACATATATCGATATTTTACATGTTTTCCCAGCTTATATCGATTCCGTTTATATCGATATCCTGCTTATTTCGATATTTTTTTCCGCGCCAAAAATATCGATATATCCGGGGACGAGTGTATTTGACCACGTCACGCACCAGGTAACCTGAAGCTAAACATCCCTATTATTCCATGAAGTGTGTTAGAATTAAATTGTACGAAATTTATTTCATAGTGAATTCCACAGTCCAATCAATTTGTTTTTCAGGTTTTACCTCATGTGACTTCCATTGGCCTAAATGAGCAGGAACTAGCATTTGCGTCGAAGGCTGCAGGAGGGCCAAACACAGATAAGTTCACGTCACAGCCGCAACTCTCGACCGTTAAAAATATTTTAGCATGGCTGCTTAATAGCTTCGGTCACTCATCGAAAAATCCTTCTTCTAGATTAACAAGAATTCATTTTCATAGCCTTTCGTATCATGTGATAGCTACTTTCCAGGGTACATGGAGTAATTGTCAGTCAGCAGTAATAGCTGGAGCCAAGGCAGCAAGTCTTCAAGCATGTGATACAGCACTTTTTGCCGAAGAGAGATTTTCTTTACAGATACCAAAAACTTTAAAAATAAGTGATAGCATAGCAGTTCGATTTGATCCCAGTAAACCGGGAATCTCATGGGAGGAGGGTGACTTAGAATTTTCATTTAGCCCTGTATTAGTTTGTAGAAAACCAATAAGGACTGTCGGGTTAGGGGATGCAATATCTGCTACAGGGCTTCTTTATTCATATTATCTTGGCAGCAAGTAATTATTTAAAATGAAGAACAACGCATGCTTGTTGTATACAGGTAACAAATGTTGGTGAATAGCTATTTGCACTTTATTAATAAAGTCTTCCTTACGTCCATTGTTAATGTAGGAAACAAAGGCAATACTTTATAGGTAATAGCACTGTTAGAACATGGGGAAATTCTGCGTTTTGTGTGGCTTGGGTTAACTGGGCATTTTTTATACTTCGTGTGAATCGGCAAGATCTCGAGGTGAATCTCAAAAGTCAGTAATTTCATTTCATTTACGTTGAAAGCCGGTGTCTTTTCATGTTTATCCTGCGTTGATACCAACGGAGGGCGTACTCGTTTCCAAAGTAATCTAGTATGAATTTACGTTCGATGGTTATTTGATGTAACTGCACAAACAAGTGACTAAAGTAGGCAAATAAAGAGCGCTGCAGTCATAAACGAATGCTTTGAGTACTGTCATGTCATAAAATTTGTAAGAAAACAGAGTATATTCGGCAGTTCACACCTCTTGTTGCAGGGTTAGTCATCGTACATGTTATGCTCGTGCACCATTGTTTTTGCAGTATAAATAAATTTTTACTACATAAAAAGAAACATTCGATGTTTTATCACTTTATTCTAGTAGTTTTTGGCATACCCAAACGGTCAGTCTTTTTGATAATACAGTTTCAGAAGGACGGTCAGTTTACCTTTACAGTCAAGCCCGGTAGCTTCAATTCAAGCGGGATTTTGGCTCATTTGGCATATATGCCAAAGAGCCTATAGAATCATTTGTTCGTCGTCTGTCGTCGGCGTCTGTGCACAGTCACCCCAAGCACATTATTGATCATAGAGACTTCATATCTTACACACATATGCACCTATGCCCCCCATGACTACCCAGCAAATATTATGTTAATGTGACCACTATTCTAAAATTGGCAGCCATATTTGTATTTTCTTTGATCCTTTCTCCTGGACATGCATTTGATGGAACAAACTTCATATTTGACAGTCATATGCACCTATGTACCCTCTTCATTTCTTGTAAAAAGTATGTTGATGCCACATATATTTCCAGTTTGGCAGCCATATTTGTGTTTTTCATATATCACATATTGGAGATTTCATCCAAAACACTTTATTTGTGTTCATTTGATATTGTGACTAAGATTGTCTTAGTTTTTTGCTAATGCCAAATGAGCTCAGGTCCATCTGGACCTATTTTTTTTACTATACCAAAAGGGTTTTCTACCGACACTATTGATTGAAATTTTCGAAGACGCAAAAGCAAATTAGAAGTTTCTATAACTAGCTTCGTTTCGAAAATGTCGATCTGTTGAAAGTGACTTTCAGCTCGTCAAATAATCCGGAAGTATAATGAATGTCAAGTTTTCGTTTTCAACCGTGGAAGTATCTTAGATTCTTGACTCAAGGCGCATGCGCGGTGGGCATATTTTTGGATGTGTGCCTTATTTACAAAATAACAAGTGATTAATTTCTTGGAAAGTTGGCATAACATTCGTTAGGGAAGACCCCTAAAGGTGATATATTAGTCTAACAGTACCTGTTCGGCTATAATATTATGGTCGTCAATGACAGCTGTTCGCATAAATTCGTATAAACTTTGTGCCATTTTCGAGGGTCGTTTATGAGAAGAAGTTTCGCTGGACACAACACTCGCTATTCCTGAACCGACAAACATGCATAAGTGCGATATATCCCAAACGCTATTAGGCCCAAGGCCTCTCTTACCCGTCTGTACAAGGAAAAAAGTCTTAATTCGCACTCATTTGCACTGGTAATATTCTAGAAAGTGAAAACACTTTATGACGAAATAAAATAATTATTGGCGCCAACATTTTATTCATTTGTTTATGCGCAATGCAATGCTAAAGTATTACGGAAGGCT
Source organism: Haplosyllis anthogorgicola (assembly GCA_038406195.1). Lineage (NCBI taxonomy): Eukaryota > Metazoa > Annelida > Polychaeta > Phyllodocida > Syllidae > Haplosyllis > Haplosyllis anthogorgicola. Next base: position 9,773 of record JBCAUI010511981.1, on the reverse strand, counting down.
TGGAATATTGTTTGCATTCGTAAGTGAGCAGTCGGCAGTAGAAATACTTTCCCATTTATCCCTGCGTTAAACTAATACGGGAACACATCGCTATGGGCCTACATTTCAATTTTCTGGATGGCTGGCAATGCCATCTATTTATGGTTTTCGGGGAATGTTGTATTGAAATATGGAAGAAATTTGCATCTTAATGGTACGAATTACAGCACCCACCCAAAATCTTCTATTTCTTTATTGGAAGTATGAAACGATATTTTAATGTATCTACTTTAACTTTGCGTCAACTTCTATATAAACTTAGTCGTTCTGCTATACGTAATATCGATCAGTTGTGAAGATAGAACATGAAATTTGCTATTTTCACAGTAACAGTATGAACTGTGAAATTCCCAGTAACAGTATGAACTGTGAAATCAATTGCGTTTGCGTGTAGCAATTGGATAAGTCGCAGCAATTTATCAATTAAAGTGCACGTAAATGACAACTTTGAATGTAAACATTGCTGAACAGTCCAACCTAACGCAACTACAAAATATGTAACAGCTCCCAGTCTATAAAATTGCATAAAGACATGCAAATTCTAAATTGCATTTCATTGGGGCTTTGCGTGCACGAGATATTATCTTAAGTTAATTTGTGAGCTACTCTCAAAAATCGTCCTGCGTAAACCTTATCACCCAGAATGAGCGAGTGTAAAATAATTTATAATCAAGCTCTTTCTGGAGTGAACGGAGGAAACAGCTCTTTAACTGCTGATGCACATGGAATAAAGGTTTAGCTTACTGCATTCAATCATCTGGAATATCTCTTGTTCTGCCTGGAACTAAAGCGTCAGAAGCAGTTTAGTAACTCTTTTAAACGAAATGTAACTTGGTGCAAATTGATGACGATGCTTTGTAATTATTATTTCTCAATGGCCTGCGTTTGCTTCTTATTTTATTCTGTATGAAGTTAGTGTACGTGTAGGTGTACGGGATACACAATCAGCACGCGCCATCATTTTAATTTAGGCGTCCTGACTGGTGACATTAAATTGAAAGTTTTGCTTGCTCAAACTTAACGGCAACATACCATGAAAATGCAAGAAGGCCTCTTTTATATTGATATTGACGTACACGCAATATGAGTTAAGTCAATTGTATGCCCTACAAAAGATGAAAATTTCTGGTTCAGTCCCCAGGAACATGTCCCTTATAAAGTACATTTGATTTCATAGCTCTGTGACTGGTTTTTTTTTCCAATGTAAGATAAAATAAGTCTCGTTGGTGCATCTTAGAAGTCAAGTCATGCCTATGGTCTTCTCAGTGCTGTTAATACGGAAACAAGAAGACATCAGTTGTAACTAGGGCTGGGACGACTAGTCTAGACAAGTCGATAGTCGAGTTGTGTGCCACGACTAGTCGACTAGCACATTACCAGTCGACTAGTCTATTTTCTTGTAAGGTAAATGGCCAAACAGTCCACTAGTGACCAGTAACTTTGATATTTTAACCTAAATTAGCTTTGTATTGCAATTTTACAGCATCTGATAACTTGATTTTATAAAATAAAACTATTTTAGTCAAATAAAACTATTTTAATAATTGTTTACATGAACGATGCCCTCAATGACAAAAAATTCATGAAATACATAGGCCTTTTCATGTTTTGAAGAGGTTTGAAGTGCTCTGCACTTAGCAAATAACAATATTTTGCACTACATACAACTAGTCTAGACTAGTAATGCATCCGACTAGTCGACTAGTAAAATTGCTAGTAGTCCCAGCCCTAGTTGTAACCTCTACTGGGCTAGTTGGCTATGTTTTTTCCATTTCATGCAATTGGCTGGTTAACAGTGATAGACTCAGGTTTGGTAGTTATGGTTGGTCTGCATATCTTTTGTTGGGAATGAAACAAGTTCCTTTCCTGGATACCTATCAATTGCCGTGGAATGCCGCGTGAAGACATTTCTTATGTATTTCCATTTCCTATTCCTTGTAAAGGAAATTAAATAAACATACTGCCTCTTACAAATAAGCACGCAATTTGCGATGAGATGAAAATTGATTTGGACAGACAGAGAAGCGAAAGATTGCAATTCAGAGGCATTAAAATTTGAAGAATAATTATTACTATTCACAAGTACTAACTGTAAGAGAAGTTGGATATCATTCTATGAATTGAAGTTATATGTATATCAAGTAAACTAAGATCATAATATTTTGTCAAATTAATATGCTATCGTGTTTATGACGTAAATTCTAGTTGTCAAGACCACCACTGTGAATGAAGGTGATTGTTTTGGCTCGGAGTACGTTATTCCATTCACAGACATTTATTTTAATGTTTTCTGGACATCTGAGTGAGCAGAGCTAAAGAACATACATGTAATTAAAGTCGTCCAACTTTCTGCATAAAGGTTTTGTTTTTCACTAAATACAACCATGGAATGGTGTCGTACGAATAGGTAAATTACACAATAGGTAACAATACACATAATATAAGTACCAAAGACCTTAGTGAAAGGCAGTCTTGAAAAGGATCTGCTTTTACCGAGTTCGTCTGGAGATAAGCAGTTTGTTGTGGAATTATTTGAACCTTTACATCGTATGCACGCGTAATTATCGATGTCACCAAGGAAATACACGATACTGTAGTTTGGTTTCTTTCTGGTGGTACAAGTAAAACATTCATTCGCGATGATTTCACGCGATACCGTGTGATGTGACATAATTAAGTTTCATGTCAATAAAGCTGGTATTTCTGCCGTGTTCCTTTGGAATTCCACCTCCCAATGAGAACAATATTTGATTCTTGAAGCTTTGAAACCCATATTATAAGTAGTGAAGCATAAGAATCAATTTTGATTGAAAGCTTTCCAAAATTACATTGCCTTATTGAATTTAAGCACATCTTTGTGCCTGTACTCGGTTTATTCGGTATGAAATTTCTTTCCAATTTCTTTCAATAGTTTGCTCCCTTATGAATTTCACTTACTCATAAATTTCAAGTTAATTGCGCCGCAAGAAATTAGTTTCTTTCATTTAAACGTAGAGACGTTATTTAGCTTTGCGTTCAGTGCATTATGTACGGTACGTGTGTATTGAGCATTCAACGGACACGTTAGTAAGACACAGGTTTTTCTCAGCATAAACAAAAACATAAATGCCCATAAATTTAGATTTATGTCCATATTAGTTCTGCCGCGCCTGTTAAAGAGAGACAGACACGGGTCCTGTAGTCGGCTTTAAGCCTTATAACATAGATTTATGTTCTCTTATTGAAAGCCAGTGAAAGTAACACTCAAAATATAACCGGTATAAATCATCGCATCGGACCATCGTGTAGTATTTATTTCAAATCATTTTTCCAGCATAAATGTTCACTGTTCGGTGAGGGAAAAAGAGCGTTGTCATTCCATACATGGCTTTAAATTCAGAATTGCATAGCTTAATGTTTCATTTCTAGAACATCTACAATCGATGAAATCTTTCCTACACCACGAAAACAAAATTTTTCTGCTGCCTAACGTTGTGTAGTAATCTTTGTGTATATTGTACCATCATATTTTTTTTTCCATATGAGTTTTTCGATAATTATGCTGGAAACGACAAAGAAGCATCTGGTGGTAATTTCAATAACAATACTCTTTCTCAATATTTGAAGAAAAGAATATCCTTTAGATTATTACTGTACCTTTTTTTGTATTTTTACTTCTGTATTAAAGGAATAATATGGCTGCTTCAAGATCAAAATGAATGATTGCAGCTTTCATTATTTTGAAGCAGTAATAAGAAAGTTGAAGATTAGCTGTAATTGAACTGGGAAATTGTGTTGCTGTTGCTTAATCCTGCGGTAAATAAAATAGGGAAGTGGAAAGCGGTATCTGTGTACTTTAACACAAAAACTGCTGGCAATATGGCGACTACTGTCTGTTATGGCGAAGGGGTAACTTATTTGTAATGTTAAACCTGCATAATGTGGACTGGATTGCGATCACGAACGTAGTAGTAAAAAGGCACTTAAAGGCAACACCAGATAACTTTGAAGGTAAATTGTGAATAATGAGGCAGAAGAGTTGATTCAGATGAAATGACCCTCAAATGCCATAGATTTATCGAATTTACCTTTAACATCGGCTTAATTAGCTCTTTTCACTTGGTTGCTTCGTGATAAATTCCTTTGAAGCTTCTGATTACAACATAAACGTGAATCGCGAGTATTCATGTTCCGCGTTTTTCTGTATTTTAGAATATTTTTGAATGTAAGGTTGCCCCAGTAGGCTTTCGTCCCAGCAATGGAGAATTTGCAAATGGTAATTTAGCGTTTCTCGCACAATTAGCTTAATTTATTTTCTTTTAAAAATACTTTGCGTAAAAAGTCGTACTTGATACAATTGTGTAACCAGTGGCTCGCGGACAACAGACACAAATTTCGCTTTTGGTACCCAATAACATATGCACTGTAGCAAATATTAGACTTTCTTATGATATCTTTCTCTTCGACCTTGATACATTGCATTTCCAGAGTGACAAGAAAAGGAACAACGTGAGTCTGAAAATTATCTGTAAATATCCTAAACATCGAGTGAAAGAACATGGTATTTTGCATTGCTTCTACCAAAAACTTATACTTCTTCTAATACTGTATACTGATAAATCTTTCCATTTCAATTATAGTGTACAGTAGCATTGTACAATGACTAATTGTCAGGTAAATTCATATTATTTTGGACCGAATAAACTACATAGACATGGCGCTCCCGAGGTATAGATTCCTGTCAACCTGATTGTGTCTACTTGTCTGCAAAACGGCATGTTCGTCCCAGGTAAAAAGTGAGGAATGAAGGCAGGAGGGGCATTGTGCGATGTCGATATTGCTTCTGTCAGCAGCTCATAAAGTAGGCCTCATCACATATGATTGTTATGTCTCATGTTATTTGTTTAGGAAATCAAGGAAAAATTATGAACTATTCACGACATTCGAAAAGATTAGTTCATATTGATATGACTTATGACCAGTGTAATGCAGTGGATGTAAATATAAGTTTATTTGCTCCATTGATGTGAGTGATAGAGAAGAAAGGCAATCATGAATGTCCACCTTTTAGTCGCAAATCATTGCCATTGTTCTTTCCTAAAATACAAATATTTATTGCAGAGACTTAGTCTTACACACAACATAGAAACCTAGAAAACAATGGGTACGGTTACTTAGGCATTATGAATTATATTAATTATTCTGTGAAAGCGCTGATGGACACACACTTGATCACAAGGGTCTTTTTTTTTCCTCTAAGCATCTTGCGAATTTGTAAATGAATGTATAACAAATGTATAACAAAGGGAACTTATTGCGATCAATTTATATTTTGGTGGTGCCAACCTCATGTATGTTTTCTGATGGTGCCGACCTCACGTTCACAACGACCTATTTTTAAATATTATCTTTTACTGAATGTGTAAAATTTGACTTCGGGGAAAGTCAGCAAGCAACAATAAATCACCACGTGGAAGACTTTTGTTCGGCTGAAGAACGGCTTTTCCACAATGGTGTGGATCACAACCCGTGATGTTGGTTGCATTACAATCATCCCCATTCCGTATCCTTATCTCTGCTAAAAGATGATTCCGGCTTATTGGGTAAATATGGGTTTGTTCGTGTACCACATCACAAGTGTCTTTTGTGTCAGTGTAATCAGAATATGATTCGCAGAGAATGTAGGAATCAACTGTGATGGATTGGTTCTGTGATAATACTTAGAGAACCATAGCTTTTTTGACTGATGCCTTCGCTTTCTACGACAGTCACGTTCATTCTTGCAGCACAACAATAACGAGAGGTTTCATCGGACAAATGCTCTTGTGCCCAGCGAAAGAGAATTTATTCAGTGTCGATCTTAACAGTATTTACTAAGATGTTTTACGTATAACTATGTGTCGTGTGGTAAGAACTTTTGGTTGGTGCTAACCATGGTATTTAACCCAGTATAAGAGTAACCGATCCGCTTTTGGCCAATAATGTGAGGCTCTCCCCTCTTCTGCACATATCGAGGATTCTTTATTGTGCAATAACGGATGTAATTGCATCTTACCACTGACAGTACCCATTACATCTGTGATGTATCGCTTCCATAAAGTAAGCCCTGAATTGATATTGATATTTGGAGACATTTATTTATCTTCAGTCTATGTAACCGTACTTTACTATTTACTCGGTGATACAATTGAGCCAATCATTTTCCATTTCTCACTGTCAACGTGTATTTTTCCTACGAAAAAGGAGAGCAAGCACTGATTCCAACATTCTGCTCGCAAGTGGAAAGTGCAAATCATTGATAGGGCACTAGAAAATGAAAACCGAATCATAAATTTGGTGAGAGTGCGAAAGCTTTGTATTCATAACTAGAACATCTTATCTCATGTGTATCGGACAGAGACTTTGTGGGTAAATGGGAGATTGCTGTGCGACATCATGAACGTGTATAATGTTACCACCATCATAATAATGGACATGGAGAATGGCTCTATCGATTGATTGAAGGCTGTTGTTGGGATCACAAGTAGATCACTGTGTGACCCAGGCAATTGTAACGGGAAACTTAGGAGTTTGTATGAGGCCTAATTTGCACTTTTTGGGTGTGGAGAATTGCCCATTGTTTGGCATCTGCCTGCCGTATTTCCTCTGGTAATGGGTGAAACTGGAGACGATGCATTAGTTCAGTTGTCTTCATCTCAGTTGTAAAATATTGCCAAAATTGCCCATTGTATGTAAGACACGATACGTCGTCTGTTACCATTAGACCACGTCTGTAGCTTGTTGATGCTGTTAAACCAGACTGGAAAAGCAGAACATTGCTCGCCGGCATTCGGCCTACAGGGTGTTCTGGATTTAAATGTTTTGCAGCTCCAGAGATAACACTTGGCCAGTACTGGATCCATCATTGCTGTCAATGTGATTGGTCAGAAACACTTTTTACGGCTATGTTTTTTATCGGAAGCAACGCATTGTGGCGGGCAGCAAATTGTTTTATGCCATGACTGGGAATAGTGCTTTAAAGCAGTGAGGATTTAGGCTGAAGCTAGTAGTCCTAGGTAGAGAGATGTTTGAACATCCTACCCCAACATTCTATTTGGTAATCATACATTTTATGGCGAAAAATATCTCAGTAGAATCTTGAAAGTAACATCCTGTGAGGATTTTATTTAAGCCGGGATAAATTACGTAATGCAGCTGAATGAAAACCATCTGAAATAAGTTTCGTCGTTCACATTTGGTGCTTGAAGCATCGAGGTTTGTTTGGATCCACTTCACCTTTATTGCGATTTGGACATCATACTGTTTGTGAACATGTTTTGATACGTTTCTAAACTGGAGAATATACAGATGGTGGCTGAGGATACAATTAACATTACAACAGATATGGATAATTCTGCATGGCTTCTCAAGTATGTACATGGGTTTTTATTTAATCACATTTTCTGGCAATTAGTTTCACTGAAATCGAGTACTCGGCATAATTCTTTGAATTGAATTGAATTATTTATTGTTTCACATTATTATACATGCTTCATCATAAGTAACGTATAGACAATTTCGTAATACATTAATGTGAAACAGACTTCGAAAGAGTCTTGAGACTGTTCCGACGGGTCAGCATCGAAGTCGCTTCTCACATATATTAAATAATAATCTGTGTTTGAAAAACTGGAATGAGAAATATGATAAAAAAGAAAGATACAAATGAGACCCATATATAAATGGGTTACATGTGCAGGTATAAATAGTTCGATCCATGTAAGGAAAGAAACAAGAAGACCAATGCACTGTACTGGAGAATGTTTACAGGTTAAATACATGTACATGACTCACTTTACCCTGTTTGAAATAAATTGTTTTAACAAATCTTTGGTATTTATGACTTTGCGACAAAAAGCAGTCTAAGTGTAAGAGAAAATCTTTGTAAATCGATATCATTAATGTAAGTGTTTTGCCTTACATCATGATAAAAAAAAATTAATATAACATGTTAACCGATCAGCAGTCATATGTGCGAGAGACGATAGGATTAAATACGATATGAAAGTCATACAACATAAAAAGGTTTCGAACATTTAACACTCTGTAGAAAAATATGATTGAAAAACTAACACAAAGTTCCATCGGCAAGCCGAAGACCACAATAACGACAGTAATAAAAATAGATGCTTAAGTAGCAAGTCCGATCATCAATGTTCCGAAGTCTTGGCGATGTGTTGTCACACAACATATTTTAAAATGTGGATTAGACACATACAGATCAATATTCATCCTCAGAAACAAGCAATATTTTACAGGCTTTGACGTGTCTATGTCGTACCGTCTCGCAGTACGGTGAGTCCGCGTTGAAAGTAAGACAACTAAGCAGATTTAACTGACAAACGACTTTATTAAATCGTACTAACTACAAATGGCACACCAGTGCGTTACTAGAGTCAAGTCAAACCAAACACAAAATTCACCTTGTTCTAAATTACAGTCCTTTAAATACATAACTTCATCTACACGCTCGAGTGCGAGTCACTCAACGGTTGGTTAGTACAATCGTCACGGTAAAGATTACATGCTACGTGCACTACTATAATTGGTGTATTACATCCATAAAATTTGTGGGGGCGGACACCGGTTGCGTGCGCCAGTTAGTGATTTACTACATGTCTCTTTCGAGAGAGTGTATCAACTTAGGTTACGACATCTACACTCATCCGGTCGGAAGCCTTTAAACGCTAGAAATTCAATAGATTGCATTGTTTGCATACATGGATGTAATAGTTAATGTTTTCGGTCTGGTCTGGTACTAGAATTTTCGGAGTTGATGCTTATGAAACACGACACTTCTTCAACATACCTGAGTCATCCGTAAGGTAACCTTGGTAAAGAGATGCAATTGTCTTTACTGGGTTCCTTATGATGAACGTATGTGAGTACCCTTTGGGTATGATGTCTTCAATTGTGCCTAATTCAAAAAATATTTTCAATCTGTAGGATACGTCCTTGACAAATACCTCATTGTAACCTGCAATGCACGAATGATTCTGTACTTGAAGGAAACAAATTAAATACTCAGTGCTGTCATGGTTCCATGGCACTCATATTATTCTCTCAAAATACTACATGATCAAGGCAGATCCTGAAACTGTTACCATTTTTGGAACAAGAACAAGAATTGAATTTAGAACAATAGAACAGTAGTCTGGATAATCATTCCTGTTGAATCGGTCACTGATTCTGTCTGCACTGAAGAAATAACTTGTCCGCCATGATTCCATGTGGTGACAAAGTATTACATAATTGTAAACTCAGGCAAATAACACAATCTGGAGCATTACGAGCTACCTATGTGTATTGTACTGGTCACCTAACATTTGATGTATATTTAATATTTTATCAGGAAAGAGAAACTATAAATGCTTAGTGGTGGATTAAGGATTTCTCCTAAGGGGGAGGGGGCGCTAACCTTGGAGCGCCATAATTTCTACCTATTTTTTTGGGTAAAATCACCAACGAGTTGATCAGAGATCAAGGCCCCAGCTCGCCCCCCATCACTGGGAGGAAAATGGCAATTACGCGAGAACTGCTCGAGATAGAGACTCAAACTCAACGGCATTTTCATTTGAATCAAAAATCACATATTTTAAAAAAAAATTGACAAGGGCTACCGCCACCCTGAACATCAGAGGGGGGTGGGGGGGGCCCCCCGCCCCAAAAAACCACTTTAAAATAGAAAAATCACAAAATTCGAATTTTTGCCATAA
>JBCAUI010511970.1:0-12493 GCA_038406195.1 Haplosyllis anthogorgicola | reverse complement strand
TTTGGTGTTCCTGGTCAACTTTTTTGCAATGGCGGCCCAGAACACAAATGTAGATTTCGTCCGATACATAGTCCCTCATTGCTGAAAAAATATTCAATAAAAACACGTTTTTTGCGTGACATGATTCATTTCCCCCAGAGTTCAACTGTCGGAGGCAGAGGTTATCTATCTTTTGCAGTTTCCTAAATATGGGCCTGATAATGACATAATTATGCCATTTAATTATGTCACACAAAATGTCAGATTGGGCTATCACTGGCTCAGATAGCTAAGGGGCACAAGCATGATGAATGCTGTCAATTATCCACTATCTCTATCCCAAGTGTCGAATAAATTCTGCAGATGTTTATTTATTCCTAATTATTTTGCATATAAATTTTGTCATAACTCAGGCTTTGTAATTCGTTTTGAAAAGAAGAGAAATTAACTACATTGGAATTTCTAGGACTGTCAAAGGTAACGAAATGTGAAATATCAACATTGCGAACAACAAGGAGAGTACCTGTTTTAGAGTTGTTTTAAATTAGCAAGATACTTAGGAAGTTAAATAAAATCATCATCTGATATCTACAAAATTTGCAAAAACCGTTTATTGGTAGTTTACTTATCTCTTTCTGAATGTAAGCGAAAAAGTAATGAATATACAGATCTAGATCTTAAACTGGGAGTACAACAAAGCAATAGAAGATACCGTGACATAGTGAATACATCATTTCCATTCGGGACCATTTTACCTTGATATCCAAGAATGGAGGTCAGATTCATTAAGTTCACATGATTAGTGGACGAGTTGGCATACTATGTCCATTGATTAATTAGACTAATAGCAGCATCATAAAAGGAACATTATTTAAGCTAAGCACTACTCTACGGGGGGCTGTAAGGAAAGGAAATGGTACTAATTATTATTTCAATAAAACATCTTTAAATGTAAATATTTAATGTCACGCCTTATGTTTCCTTATTCTCCACCAGAAAATACACATGTCCTTGGATTATAACGCATAGATGACATGTTTCCTTTGCAAAGTGACCATTTTCATTTTATGTCATGACGCAGGGCCCATAAATCTCTTGATGGGATTAGTTGCTACATGCAATGGCCCCTCATCTCTCTCACAATAAAAAGAAATGTGCAATACTACTATTTGCTGCCTCTCCTAATCAATATTTTGCCATTACATGTCAATATCTCAATGGAAAGGTTACATGCATATTTGATGGTTCATGGTGATAGATTATTATTGGGGCTCAAACTGAAAAGAACTCATAACTGTCAATAAATTGTGCACCGACTAGATACGTTGTACAGATAAACATCAATGTACATAAACAGACTAAACCACAAACGCATGAGGCATCTCGATTCCCCTTGTGCACTTAGTGAAATAGCGTATCTTTGGCACTCATTTTACAGAACTTTAAGCCTGCTGTACTAACTTCAAAATGAAATGTCAAAAGAGGCATTGTTGCGAACTTTTTATAATGAAAGAGTAAGACTTAGCAATCGAAAATGAGATCTACGAATATTATTCACACTAGTGCCGGAGAAGGTCTTTGAACCTGCAAGTAAAAGACGATATCTGTAATTTATTACTTAAATCATTAAATTAAAGATTAAAATGAAAGAGCGTAGTTAAGTCGTAGAAACTCACTGCTGTGATGCGTAAACTCATTCATAAAATATTCATCTTTATTGCTCCAAGGCTTTTCATTGTAACTGCATTCTGATACTTTACTGCTTGATTGTGAAATTAAATGTTGGCCCGTGTGTGAAGCAAATGCTACAATGGAGATATTTATTGAAGGGAAATGCAGGCACAAAGGCAGCATGATGGTGCAGGCACTTTATTTGATTACATCCATTTACACATGTGATGCAAGGGGGTTCTCTAATCCAGTGTGACAAATGGAACTTCTTAATTAAAGAAGCAGAGGCAATGATACCGTAATTAAGAACCTATTCCTCTGCATCCAATTTAAAAGTTTTGTTCCTTTTCTCTGCCTGTGCAATTTCCAAGCAATTGGAACTTCAATGATTTATAAAAGAAAAACGGAGTTATTTCCCGAAACGCATGTAAGCGAACAATGCTTTCAATTAAATATGGAAAGTGAACAGAAACGTGATACGCTAACCATTTCACCGTAATCTTGTCATGTTTACATTGTCTTCCTATGATCTATAAGAAACGCTGACCTTTTGCTTTCACAGAGACTTTGACTTTCTAAAAGCTATTTGCATAGCTAAATACAAAGTGATGTCCCATCCCTGAGTCAATGAAGTTTCCATATTGGGCATCAGGATCATTACGGGGGTCAAGAAGGGGTCTCAATCACAGGACTTCCATAACCCAGAGCCAGCATGGCCCCAGGCCTGAGTCAAGTCTTTAATAAAAGAGGACGAATTGTCAGTTTAGATAGGCAGCCATGAAATAATTTGAGCAGGAGGTTGTAACAACATGAAATTAGCATCATTAGTTTCTACGAATCCACAATCGGGAAAAATATTCGTCATCATACATGTTCGTCTACGGAATTCTAATTGCGAGGTGAAGTTACTTGGTAAATTTCAACAGTAAATTAGTGATGTAATAATTTATGTGCGCAAATTGCATAACATCAACATACACTTATTCTCCTGTTGCTCCACTAAATATTTTATTGAATAACATTTCTCGGAGATTAAAGCAACAGATTACTACATGTCCTTGCTACTAATTCTGCAAATGGAATTCAATAACCATACCAAGAGTTTACTCAATTGCCTTCACACTTCACGCCTCCCGCGCCCCCCTAGATCCGCCAATGCTGCACAGACAAATTTGCTGTTCCTTTGAAACGCGTACATTCAGTTATCTTCAAACACTTCCTTCTAATTAGATGCAGCTCTCTTACCGCAGATTGTCCCACATGCTTCTTAATTCTCGCATTCATTCTACCTGTCTCTCCAAAATGAACTTCCTCAAGAGGAAAAAATGCATTACAGGGGTTTATAGACACTTGCTTGCAAGAATCAAAGAGAAGTAATTTTTCGGCTGATTGGCTACAGGATTTGGAATGTAATTGGGCAGGAACATCATCAGAAGCAGACTCTCTTAGTCCGTTCGTTACCATGGTCCCTTAAGTCATGGAAACGGGGCCTGCATGGAACTACTTAAACAAATGCATCTGTATCCAAGTTAGGATACAAGACGATTATTCAAACCAAAAATAACCACCACCGAGAATAATCACTAAAATCGGTAATTATTGTCAATATGCCGATATGCTGTTACATAATTTGGCATGCAACTTTCCAATATTGCTGCTTTTCAATTAATGGGCATTCAATGCGAAAATTCTTCAACCCCATTTGGGCCTTTATGTTAAAAAGTGCACTTAACCAACCTTAGGCAATTTCATCTACAGGTTGTCTAATTATCATGCCATGGTAATATGACTCGTATGACTCACACATCTTCCTAACATTTAAAAATATTGCGATACAGCTGCATTTAATGAAATTATGAAGAGGCGCATCCTGTTTCATTGTAGAAACTGTCCTCTGCTTTCACTTTCATCAGTTCAAAACAAGAGACAACTGTCTCAAATTTCAACAAAAAATTCTCATTCAATAATGAAAATTACCTTCAAGTTGTTACTAAACATACAATTTTTAAAGGTAAAGGTACCAAAATACCAAAATGGCAATAAATATTAATACAGCCGAGAGATTTCAGGCAGCAAATATTACTACATTATATGCAAGGTTTTCCCCTAATCAATACATGATGCTTAATATATCCTGATAGAATCAATGATAACAGGTAAAAGTTTTAACATTTACAAGTCTGAGGAAGCCTAACAACTGTATTGAAAGTAGTATAATTTCAACATGGAAGTCACATATTTAGTTATTTAATGTTGTGTAGAATTTTATGCTAGTTTGCTATTATCAAATAAACGCTGTAATCAAATTACATAAGAGATTCTGAAGAATTTGATCCCACGTCAAAACCTGCATATTGTAACAAAAGCAAAATTTACACATTTGGTAAGTGATGTAATAAAAGACATCTTGAGAACAGCACAATATAAAATCAATGGATAACAGTAAACAGTCAAAGAGAAGCCTGCCTCAAAAAGAGCTTGCTATTTACATCATATGGAATTAACAGCAGTTATTGATGTCTGAAGAACATGCTTCTATGATCTTTTGTTCCTTCTGTCAAAGCTTTATTCATCAGACTGTTGAACTTTTTATAGAATGAATACTACATCTAGGCCAGCCGTTGATCAACTATGTTCAAAACAAATAATCAACAAAATGGGTCTATTATGCCAAACATTAGAAAAGCCTTTACATCGTTATGTCGCATGCGATTTTGTTATTTGGAATTGATTGATGCAATTGATTTGCTATATATCATTCCATTTTAATGAAGTGGATTGCTTCTACCATTGATTTGCCTGTTAGTTATCCGTGAAACTACATTTAGTTGTACAAACATTGAATTGTTCTGGGTTTCCTTTTTTGCAACCCTGAACACAGTAATTCATCATCTTAATGAGACTTTAAGTAGAATTTTTACTTATATTTCCTACATTTAGTTCCAGCCAACCTTGTGTCTGACATTGCAAATGACTAAATGTCAACTAAAATCCAACTGCATGTCAGATAAATGCAAAGCAAGTATAGCTTTAAGAGTTTCAGCCAAAATAACCTTTGAAACTCAGCAAAAGAAATAGAAATCGTATGGTAACCTTTCAGGACGTGTCAGATTCGCTCTGTATTAAAGGGACCATTACTGTAACTGTGTAATTTTAGCACAATGTGTAAATAACCTTTTCTGAAGGTACCATTGTAAGGTAGAGTGCTCTGTCAATTCACTTCATTATTCCTTCTGCAGAAAATCCCTACAGCTTGACCTAGTTTTGATTGTAGTATTGATGGGAGTGTCTCCTGCCATTAATTTGATCAGTCAGGCAAAATGGTAACCCCTACATGTAGGCTTCCTTTGGGAGTGTGCCTGACTTCATCCAGTGGTCGTGTTCAGTGTAAAAACCATCAACAAAGCCATGCCCTGATGAAGTGTTCACCTCTCATCACAATACCCAGATGCACACATGAGATTAATGCAATGGCACAGCCATAGACTCAGAGATTTCAGGATAACACCTATTAAGGTGCAGCGATATCTCTTTTGACAGCTCCAGTTTCAAGCAGGGACTTTGTAGCAGCTAAGCAGCTTTGAGCAGAGGCAACAAATGCATCTTGTTCTCTTACTTTATGTTAGTCTTATTATGTATAATAGTTAATTTGCATTGCAATTTAGGTCGCAAATTAGCAAATATTACATTATCATTGGCGGATCTAAGGACCCCCCCCTACGGGCCAAAATTTCTTCATTTTCATGCAGTTTTTGGGGATTTTTACGCTAAAATTGGGTAAAAATTGGGTGCCCCAAGGTTGGCGCCGCCTCCCCCCCCCCTACGAGAAATCCTGGATCCGCCACTGATTATACATACTTGGCTGTAATGGTCTGTTATAAGAATTTCAAGATATTTCTGTTTCCCCTGGAAATCTGTAAAGCACTTGCAAAGTTCAATTCAATTTGCTCTGATATATTCATAATAACTCATGTATATTTCAAATGCATTGATTTGTTTGGGCACCTGAATACCATTATAGTAGATACAATGTCAACATCAGCATCAGTTACTGATAGTGCAATTACAGAACACTTTTCTTAAAGACAACAATGGGACAGCGATGACAGAAAAGGCCAAGTGATACTGGCCCTCGCATATTATCTTTATGTCATTCCGGTTTTAACATGTATGTGGCCAATCACGAAGAAAATATCCTCTGTCAACCCTAGGTAGAAAAACAAAATGGCGGACATCTCTTGTAAACAAAGTCACGCGCAAAGCCCTGCTGCAGCAAAAGAGAAAAAGAGATCAACATTTCGTCAAAATGCATTTTCTGATAATCATTCAATGTACATAATTCGTAGTTATCCGTTAAATTCAGAGAAGTACTTTAAACAGCTGTGTTAGAAACTTGTCATGTTATCTTTTTGGTATAAATGGATGTTTTAATCGAAAGCGACAGATGTATCAAAGTGTCACGATACCATGAATAAATAACTAGATAACCTTACCTTATTTTCCGATTTCTTTGTTACGTGCTTCCAAATTTCAAAGTGAATAATATTACAGAAGTGTTACAATAAATCAAATGTCACCAAATTTGTCCACGGGACACACTGGAAAGCTGAACACAAATTCCAGAGCAGTTCCTCTCCAGTGTTGATCTACGTCAAAGCTGTTCAGCCACAATAGTGCTAAATAGCCGTAAAAGGTTCTTTAATTACACAACAGTGCAAACAACACTTACACGAAGCCAATCGACGTATATCCTATGTAAACTACGGGAAGTGATTGCCTCCCTGGAAAATCAAAATCGGGTCGCAAGTACGCAATGAAGCTGTATACAGGGGCCAGTCTGAAGCTTACGGCAGCAGCAGCAGAAGCAGCTTAAGCTGCGACAAAAGTACTGGTGGCAGCAGGGGCTTTAACGCAGCTAGTAGTGAGTGAGGTGCACTCGCACTTTCTACGCGTAATTATGTCCTTCCTTCTGCAACAGGAAGAAAAAGACAAGAGACAGCCAGTTGCAGTTGAGGACACATGTATGTCTTCAGTGACAGGGTAGCTTGGAATACAGCTTCCTAAGTCCTGTCAACTGTCACTATGTATCAGTGCAGCTTGAGTTCATTAAAGCATTCTACTTTTGGTATTTGCTTTTGTAGGTCAGTGCTGCATTCTGGGATTGTTTACTCTAAAAGGGTAACAACCTCACAAACAAAAATATTTCCAACTATCTTCTCTTGGATAGATAATTATTTGTATGTAAACAGTCAATCATAAGCGCATATTGCATAAAATTACTTTATTTTAAGTAGAAGGTCTAAAAATAACCATAAATGGATTGAGCACCCAATAAGGGAAGGCCCTGTGTATATGTTTATGCTGTTTATGTGCAGAGAACTGTAATCGGGAGAGGGAGGCGGCAGGCAGGAAGGATGCTGCAGCAGACATGCTGAGTGATCGGGAGCTGATCGCGAGGCACCCTGTGCCTGTACCGCCTCGGGCTCTACCTCTATTATGGGCCAACAGGGCTCGTTATGTCATCTGTAGGACCTTGCATGGACCCTTATTTATATATCTTTCAGATTTTTTCCCAAATAAACAGCAAATGCTTGAAAAGAGCTACAACCAATCATTTCTTGAGGAATGATTTAGTTCCAACGTTACAATCAACAGACCAGGATGTATTGTTTCTGGCATATTGACAACACGATGTGAACTTTATGTTCATCAATGGAAAAAAAAACTTAAGACATTATCAATATTTAAAATTTGTCTTTCAAAAGGGGAGCTCTCAAAACGTAACTTCAATTTAATCGTTCGCAAGACACTTGTCAATAAATGGTAAACAAGCAATAAATTACAGGTACACCCTCATTTAAACAATGTCATCTCACTCAGCATCAGCAGCCTGCATTAAGACGAACAAGCGCGACCTCCGACGGTACTTGAAGTCATAACGGTTGCCAAGTAACAATCGCATAACAATGTCCTTACAAGGAAAACGACAGATGGCACAAGGGTATTCGCGGGAAGAATCAATGTTTAATTGTTCCAGGTTAAAGTCTGCACTTGGGACTTGTGACAAATCTTTTCATGGGAGAAGTGACTAAATTAATAATATGTGATTATTTTTGCTTTACATCTCAGGAACTTTTAAACTTTTCTGTGGAAAAACACTTGACTTCATGGATTGCTGTAATTTCCTTTTACTTCCAAATGGCTTCACGGAAAAAAATTAATGCTCGAAAGTTTATTCATTCTCTTATAGTCAGTTCTCTACAAATTTCAACTAGATCAAGTCAAACGTGCCTTTATTGTGGGGATGAATCTAACTTCAAATGCTTACGTAGTCTTTGCTTGTGATACTCAGGCCGGTTGCACGAACAGTTAAGATGAGACGAATTGCGTTGAATAAATAATCTGGTCCTTGCGGGACACAGAAGGGACATTGCTAGTTGTGGTGATTTTCTGGCTGCACAACAAATTGCAACAGAAATAAAATAATTATATATTTTATAAACAACAACGTACCTGTGTACAGTTACCAATCAGTTGAAATAGAAACTAGGACCAAATGACCCAGTGACCCAAAATCTGCAACCAATCATAACTTTTGAAGATGCCTTATTTTCCAGCAATCAACAGACCAGGAATTATTGAATACATTGACAACAGAATGTAAACTTTGTGTTAATCTATGGAAAATAGAAAACAAACGTTTATGGTTAAGGCTTGTGAAGTTGCATTTATACTCATCTTTTGATATTCTATTTAAAACACACAATAATAGGCACATTTTAATTATTGAATTTCTAAACATGACGAACTAAAATTTTCGGGCCAAATAGCAGAACAAAACGGAAAGAACAACCACCCCAAGATATACATTTCAATGTAGTATAGTGGAATATCATCCCTTGTATTTCACTCGTTTCATCTGTTTTTGCGTTTTCACTGAATTTTGGGCAAAATTATGAGTGGCGCGGCGCCCCGCCGATCGGGCGCCCGAAATCTTGCATCCAGTCTATTAAAAATTTGTATAGTTTCCACACTGAAGAAGAGTCACGCACAAAATTACTTCTTCTGTTTGTTGTGACAATTACTCATATATCTGGTTGCTTCGTATTCCATGGAAAAAGGAAGGAGTTATTGTTACAAACTCTGACCCAGCCAAGGTACCTACTCTTAAACACACAAAGCTATCACTGTTACCCGGGGCAAAAGTACCGCAAATTATCAACTTAACAAGTTGTATGCTTAGAGTTGTATTGCTGTGATAAACATATGCTCCCACTGTGCTACTTAGCTTCAGGTTATCATATCCTTCCTTCTAACCCAGTTAGTAGTAGGAGTCCTTTCATATTTCATGGTGGGAAACTATTGAGTTCATTTACACTATTACCAACCTAGTGTCTGTCTGAGTTTGTGTTTTCCATTGTTACAATTAGATACAAAGTTAAGATCAAGCCCTTACGTTGGCGCTACTTTTGTGAAGCAATACCAAGAGATCGAAACGCTTTTAGGTTGAGAGGGGCCAAACTGTGGCTTGGAACTGTTGGAAATTCTTTAGCACAGGCTGTGCTGAAACATGTGATGTAACCGTGAAATAATAATTATTACTATCGATAAGTGATTATACTCACCGGCAGATCAAGGATTTCCTTGGAGGGGGAGAATTGGGAAAGGGCGCACCATCCCTATATTCGACCAAATTTCAGGAAAAAAATCAATGAAAATAAAAGAAAATCTAGGATTGGGGGTGATTCTCCTTGATCCGCCAATGATATTTATCGTCATCCTGGTAAGTAATAAACATATCAGAGTTCTGAACTACAACATCGGAGCTATACGCAGCCTGGTGTATGTTTCCATTCCATGCTTCTTTTCGCAAATGTCAATCTGCCGACATTAAGAACTCTGAGAAAATTGTGTGGAAGGTTCTCAGGGAAAGACATTACTCGACTTCCTATGCTATAACCTTGTCAGCAATATTTGGTTTTGTGTCACTACAAAAATATTCCCCCCCTCCACACAAGGTCCATCTCGTTTCACTCACAACTTCCTTTTGAAATTAAAAACTATTCAGTTTCCAAAATGGCTTTACGAGGCTAATCTAGACACACCATCGGATTTGCATAGTAATGCAACAAGCGACTGAACACAATCAAACCTTATATTACAAACGAATTGATTGCTGTTATCTCCTCATATGAAAATCTCTAAATACAAATGCTACAATAACATTTGCAATACGGAAATATATACTGTAAAAAAATTACAAGATAGAAAAGCAAAAAGGTTAAATTACACCAGACAACAGTACAGAGCATTTGTAGCAGGATGGTTCACACATGTACAGTTAGTACAACAGGAGGTGCAAATATGTAACATCCTAACATCAAAGAGAAATATGGAGATGGTATGCATTAAAAATATGTGAGAAAATGAAAATGAAAAATGGATCTAGTTTCTGAAAGCGACTTGCACAAATCTGTAGTTTTAGTTCTTCGAGTTTGTGAAAAATAACTATTCGAAATATAATTCATATCAACGTATCAATAAATCTATTTCGATAGTACAGCAATATCAACATTGTTCATTGTTCAGTGTCACTTTTACCATGCTTTTAAAAGGACACCTTTCAGTGACACCGTTGCAACGTTTGATTGGCCGCCAACATTTCAATTGCACATATGCAATAGGCCTAGATACAACAACGAATCATAATTAGTAGCAGAGCCACCCTGATACCTTCCTAATGTGCGGAAAGTCTGCGTAGACATTTCAGCTCCATATTATTTAGGTTACATCAATACACAGGCTTGCTAATCTAGGTTTAATTTCTGGTGTAAACTCACTGAAAAACAGCAGAATGTTTATGAAGGAGTGTTTTTGTCTCTGGAGTATTTACCTCACAAGCAGATACTATTGCCTCCCAGTAGGATGCTTTAGGCTGGAATCCTGTTTCAGTTGTTTATATCATGAACAAACAATGTTGCACAACTTTGTCCTCACTTCCCCACCATAAATAATCAATTAATACTTAAAAAAATACTGCAAAACCTTTAAAGCAAAATTACATACATTTAGTAACAGTAAAAGTACAACTAAAGAGTTTCTGGAAAGAAAATAACAGTGCTCTTGCCATGTGGACGGTTACAGTAACCAATGGGGTTGAGTGCTTGTAGGTTTATACAAGGCTACAAAAACATGGGTATGTGTGATATGTGAGCCTTCAGGTTTCCCAAATGTGTTACATATCTAGCCTACTTGTATGATATGATGTAGTTACTTGAGTCCTACTAAAAACAACAGTTACTTCCATGAGCTCTACACTTAAACAAGTAAAGAGCTTCTGGTCAGTAACTTAGTACACTGCGAATTAGTAGAGATGTCAGTTTAGTACATTGTGGCAAATTTGTAAAGGTATATCGTAAACTGTAAATAACTTACTTTTTCAATTGCCAGTTTGAAAAATGTAGTCTGACCCAAAGTTTCGATTGCGCAAAGAGAAGACAATCGCCAGGCTGACAAAATTTACAATAAAAAGACAGGCTTCTGTACTTCATGTGTATTGGTAGGGCTTAAGGCATGGCAGAAAAATTAGGGGTCTGGGTTTAAAAAATATACAACAACAGAATTTGTTAGTTGAGCTGTATTTGAGATGGTGGTTGACAACTTACCCAAGACAGGCCACAGGCCTTGTCAAGGGTAAGTTGTCAATCACCATTGAGAGTTTAGCTCAACTAACAAATCCTGGAGTCCATATATTTTTATTCTACCACATTTTGTCCCTTATTTTATAAAAAATGTCTTTTAAATTGACATTATGGTCTACAATTCCCAACCTACCTTTTTCAACTTACCATTTCCAACCTACCACTCTCATTGACCGATCAGATTGCAACTCTCATAAAGAAGTTAAAGGTGTGGTCATTTCAACCAATGAGAAGGCTTGTTGCATTTAAACTCAACCAAAACAAAGATGGCTACCATGAATGAGCTAGTTTAGACTAAATTCATGTTATTTTGAAGGTCTAGAGTAACAACTATGAGTTGAGTGTAGTAGAATTAAGAGTATTTGGCATTGGACTTTAATCCCTTATCTAAACACCTGTGACTCAGAACAACACCTAGCTGTACTTTAAGCTGCCAAGTGCTACTAAACTACTCTCATGATTGTATTACATCTGGGCTTGCAATAGATTGAGCCCAGTAATTGTTGCTGCTGCAGGCTTGTATGCACGCACACTTGCAGGCAGCCATTAGCCTATCAGCCAATCAGATGCAAGCTTACCCAAACTGTTACAAACAACTTCAATTTCAAATCAGTTGAGGTTGAGACTTCTTGAAAGCAACATGTAAACAGTTTGTAGGAAATAAAGTACAATATTTTCTCGGTTTAAAGCAAACCAATCGCTTTTGTTATTTATCCGGACCAAGACAAAGACAAGCTTAATACAAGAGAACCGCACCTTAATACAATGATCTGGGACATCAGCTTCATTGACCTGGAACACAGAACCTGTCCTTTTCTCAAAAGACCCACGCTTCTTGTCAAGAATGATGCACTACCCCATTACTTCCAAATGACAACTGTCCACAAAATACATCAGAACTTTGGGCAAGTTTCTTCTTGGAACAAATATCCAAATTTCACCATTCAAAGCATTTCCTCGAGTTTCCTTGGGACACATCTGTCGCAAAGTGGCTTTTTATTTCAAATAGATAGGAACGGGTCATCTTCACAGTTTGTATTGAAACAACATGAGGGAATTGAATTAGTCCCGGATCATTCTATTTTCAGTCTGAAAGCCCTTAAATCGACAAAGTAGCTTGCATCCTTGCCAGGGTGGCTCCG
>JBCAUI010511959.1:0-12493 GCA_038406195.1 Haplosyllis anthogorgicola | reverse complement strand
CTTGTGACTGAAATCAATCAACTGGAACCACCCTGGCTAAGGATTCTAGCTACTTTTGTCGATTTAAGGGCTTTTAAACTGAAATAGAATGATCCGGGACCAATTCAATACTCTCATATTATTCCAGTACAAATTGTGAAGATGACCCGTTACTATCTATTTGAAATAAAAAGCCACTTCGCGACAAACGTATACTGCTCTTGTCAATACACTCGTTTCTTGAACCTCCTTGATGCCCATTATGGTATGAAGGAAGAATCTGAGGGGGATAGGGCATGTACATGATATTCGCCCCTATGAGGAATTGAATTGAATTTATGAGGAGCAGTTTAAAATTTAGGATGAAATACCAGGAAATGGTATGGTCTATATGCAAAAGGGATTTAGTGTAAGTCGTCATTACACTCATTTCCTGTGGGAACATGATTTGGGATAAAACATCACACATTTGGGTAAACTGCGTCAGTGGACGCTCCACGCTCCACAACAACATAAGGTTTAATGTACTTCTGACGTAACATCACCATCGCCAGAAAAATTTTATTTAAAAGCTAGCACAATAGTGGACACTTTTCTGAAGTTTCCGTCAAAATGCCGGACATGTAGAAGGTAGTACTTCTCTCAGTTGAAACTACAGTGCATTTGACATAGATGACTAATTGATGGACAACTTTGAATCCATCCTGTTGAGTTTTGTCATGCGCTTTTTATTACTTATGCAATAAATATGTCTTAATTTTAAGCAAGTTATCAACAAGTATCACGTAAAATATCTTAAGTAACGTTCATATCTTCCGTACATGCACATCGTGTTGGACTTTTATTAAATGTGGAAAGTTCATACAGATTTTCGCATATTAGGATTAAGTTTTTAATTCACTGCTTTACATATATTTGCTGCCGTCGTAGGTAATGGGCAACTCAAAATCCAGCCACAATGACTTGATTCTTCGTGAGATGCCACAGAAAGTTCGAGAACTCCACTATGCAGTGATGAGCAATGACAGAGAAACTGTTCGTTTACTGGTACAACAGGGAGTGAACGTCAACTTTCCATGGTACAACCCATCAAACCCCAGTATCAAAGATGGAAGTACGCCTCTCATCTGTGCGGTATCCCTTAATCATACAGAAATAGTGGAGGTAAGTGCTAAATATTCCAGTGAGTAGTACTGTGTATTTTCATAATGCAGTTTAATTGAAAGTAAATCTTGATTTAAAAGATACAATAAAGTTATGGAGTTTGTTCTTTCCTTGAATTTGTTAAATATATATGGAACTTTGAGCTGTACGGCTGTGTCAATAACAGTACGACGCACTTTTGAACATGTAGATAAATGTGTGTACAAGAAGTACTTGTGAGTCGTTACAGGTACACAATCCATAAGGAATCGGGTTTTGTTCGCACATCTGTATTATCTTTACACAGGTTTTACTGAAAGCTGGTGCCTACATCAATAAATGTGATCGTAATGGCTGCACGCCTGTCTTCAAAGCTGCCTTTCATGTTCGCCCTGCCCAAATAGAACTACTATCTCGGGCTGGTAAGTAATGCTGAGCAATAACTGTCTATCTGTCGCTTTTGCATGCTTACTCGCTAACGTTCTGCGATCTCCAGGGTCACGTTTGATTCGCACGTACGTGTACCTTGTGTTTAACAGTACCACATACTGTTTGTGGGTATTGGCATGCAGGCAGCTAGCCGGCATACTTCCAAAACATAGGGGATTGGCGGAATGCAAACATGTAACCTTTAAACCTTGAGACGAATGTTCTACCAAGAATACCGGCTGATATTGCTATGCATATTCAGTCGTACTCACATAAGTGATTTGCAACTTAAAATTAATGTATGTGAAACTAAACCTCCATTTTATCAAAGTCTTATGAAGTTCTGGCCCAACAGGGCACAGATTCTCCATGCAGATGTGTGATGAAGCCACACAGCATGACATTTAAAAAGGTTGAATGCATCAAATCCTTTGCACGGCCGATTAACCACCATACACACGTACATGGCATACATTCTGATGCTGATTTATGGCTCATGCACAAATTTCGGCACACCCCTCTTTTCAGATTCCTTCACCTTTTTTGCTGGTAAATGATGAAATATGAAGGAAAAGTCAAACATACGCTACGTACTACAGATACCTACAATGATTTTTTTGTCTTTTTTACTTGCAGGAGCTGATGTGAATCTGTCAGACTTCCTTGGGAAAACTCCACTATACATTTGCGTTAATAACTCAATTGTTCATACAGCCGAGTGCAAATTGGCAGTACAGAAGCTCATTCACGCTGGTGCTATCGTTGACAAGTAAGTCCATAAATAAGAATAAGTAAATCAGTGCGTATATGTTACTTTAATTTTGTGTGAAAGGGCTATGTCATAACAGAATGACCAAATCCTCCCAAAGGGTCATAAATTGTTTCATCATTGCATCTGCATGTACTGTGTCAGTGAACTCCTCTTTTGTGCTTTCAGGTGTGATAAGTCAGGACAGGGGCCCGTTCATATAGCATGCCACTGGAAACTAGTCGAGTTACTGCAGATGCTCATTCATGCAAAAGCTAATGTAAATTGTGTGGACTTGAAAGGTCGAACTCCTCTCTACATATGTGTTAGTTCACTCAGCACCAAGCTTTATTTTGAGGACCTACGCCACCAGTTACCATGCATATTGACGTTATTCCGAGCTGGCTGTGACATGTTGAATCTAGTTGAATGGTTAATGTTCAAAGGGTCAGGGATACCCGACATCTTACTTGAAGGTGCAGACGACTTTAAATCTTGGTATGTGACACAGACTACCAACCCGAAGTCACTGCGGAACATTAGTCGCAAAGTCATCCAGATGAATATTACACACAGTAATTTACTCGAGGTGGCGTTCAAGTTGCCACTGCCACATTCCCTTCAGATGTTTGTGGCGAGGAAGATGTTTTTTCGCGAAAATCACTTCCGGCACCACATACCAAATAACGTGGACCAGAACCACAGAATCCCGTAAATCTTACGTGCTATAAAACAAACTATTACTATCAGTTGATCACAAATAAACATTCAATTGACTATTGTTCATATAGCAGTTGTTCACTGTATGATAAGATATTCAAGTGTATTATTAAAGTGCAAAAGACTCGAGTAATATACTCCTGAGTGTTTTTAACCACCATGCCACTATCGTAAAATATGTAACCACTGATTTTCAGTATTGTCGACCTGTGAGGCAATTCATTTAAAGATGCGTAAATGTACAATACATCCGTGTTTGTACAAGTTTGGAAAAGGGAAATATTGAAAATATTATTCTTGTGGGGCTTCTTGCAGACAGTTTTGCAATATATGGGGAACCTGCTGTATTGTTATTTCTGCATTGAGTTTTTAATGTTCATAAAATTAAAATAAGGCATAATATATCGATGTTCTTACAGAAAAATCATTTATTTTGTATTTTTGCTATATTTGTAAGTTGTCATAGGTCGATAATGACTGCATTTACATAAGCTGACTTCTCAATAGTACCAACGCGTGATATTACAACTTCCAGTGTTACTTGACTCTTTTGCACTAAACAAATGCATGACAAAGCAAAAGTAAGAAAAACTTGATATTCTCCAGTGTATCCAATATTTTACAGAGATTTTGTACGATAAAGATACAACTATATACGTTTGTATGTTTAGCATAGGATAGAATGAATTGTATTTAATATATCTACATCTCGAGGTAGACATGAAAAAGGCCAATGTATTTAAAGTAATTTTGTATCTTAATGGTATTGAGTCATATATAGGATACGTTGCTAGTCATGCGATTCATATTTTCAATTAAATTACAAACAAACAAGCTTGGTTGAGGGATGCAATGCCGACCCATCGTATTTGATAATATCCCTTGCAGTTAATGCAATAAATGTTTGATTGTTTATGAGTCGGACTTTAGACCATCAGTTCATAAACGTTTAAACGCTTGTTTATGTGTCTATGCTTGAGCTCACGACTGACAAAATATTCCCCCAGTTGTTTTGATCCAATACTGAAAAGGGTAGACACACGTTCAAGTTTCACAGCATGTAATTTCTCACATTTTTTTTATTTGTGTGATGGGACCAGTGTTATGAAAATACAGAGCATGGGAAGACTTGCATGTGAGCATTAAGACTTGATTGGTACTCAAGAAAACAAATGCGTCTGCGGGCAGTATTAGTTTTTTTTAGTGATGAAATTTATCGCCAGACGCATATATGTTGGTAAAAATAATAATATTAATCAATGTAATCATCCTTAGTTATTACAGTGGAACTTGTCATCTACGACCACTTGTACGGTACTGACAGATGGTCGTAAAGGCTAAGTTCAGTACAAATTCAAATTTTACATTATTTTTCAACCACTAACATAGGTAGCCGTAGAACTTGGGGGTCATTGATGACAGGCTTTACTGTACATGTATTTTTGTTTCTTGTGCCATCGCCAAATTTAGTTTTGTATTGATTTACTATGAATTATAAACATGTATATAAGTAAATTAAACCCAAGTGAGGCAAGCAGTTATAATGCGAACTGGCAATTGAAAAATCCAGAACTTATCATCAGTGCTCACATTTTGGGAAAAGGGACACTAACAAGCACATTGTTATATTTCACATGTGCTTGATAACTGCTTACTACAATATTCTATAGTGTGATATCTGACATTTGCTTTTTGGCTCATTTGGCATAATTGCCAAAGAGCCTACAGAATCATGAATTGTCCGTCGTCCAGCGTTGTCGTCGTCATCATTGTTGTCTGTGCACAGCTGCCCTGAGCACACTATTGATCATAGAAACTTCATATCTTGCAAAGATATGCACCTATATCCTATCTCAAAGCCTAGCAAAAATTATGTTGCTGTGATCATTATTCTCAATTTGGCAGCCATATTTGTTTTTTTCTTTGAACCTTTATCCTGGACATGCAGTTAATGATACAGACTTCACATTTGGTGGCCTTATGCACTGACATACCCTCTTTATTTTCAATAAAAATTATATTGATACCACCTATATTTCTAGTTTGGCAGCCATATTTGTGTTTTTTTATGGGTCACTTATTTGGGATTTGATCTTAGACACTTTATTTGTATCCATGTGATATTGTTACCAATATTGTCATAGTCTTTCGATAACGGCAAATGAGCTCAGGTCCATCTGGACCTATTTTTTCAGTTTGTTAAATTCTTTTCGTAGCAGTTTGTCCTTTCCACAAAATGTAATGCAATAGTGTTTCCCCATAATCAGATGGAGAGTATCAAGTCAAAAAGAAAATAATTATATAAGTTTGCCTTTGTCATAAGCCAATTCCAATCATGTTACATCCATCTGATTTAATCTTTTTGAGTGATTACATGCATCACTCAGGAGAGAAAGTAATTATCAAGCATGTGTGACAACGCGTTACCTTTTAGTTTATCATATCTACAAAATTTTCAGTGCTTTGTGTGCAGATTTGCTTTGTGATCGGTTATCTTTCTTGGGGGTGGTCATAAAACTCGGCTTTTTTATTAAGTAAATTATTTTCCGAAGTTATGATTAAATTACGATTTTTAAATATGTCGTACAAGACCTACTGTAAATCAGTTTGTTGAACGTGTCATGTGTGCTGGTATATACATGTACATGTGCGTTTCACGTTTGTACATGAATACTATAATATTTAAATAGTCTGATTAAAGAGCACTTTGCACTTGTGACTGAAAAATACCGCTGCCATGCATGTGTATGGTTATCAGATGGGAAAGATTTTATTTATAAACATTGAGACATAAGTAATTCAGCTGCAGAAACAAATTTCAAATGTTCGTGCTTCACGAACACATTTTCATCGGCTGTGCATAACTTCAAAACAGTGTGTGGTAAGGGGTAACATTTTTCAGTCAAAAGTAAAGATCGTATCTAGCTGTACTTTGTGTACAAAGTTGTGAAAACATCTTTGAATTGTACCACAACACTACAGGATGGAACAATAAAGTTGCTCAGTGTGTTCTCCAAATGGAAAATGTACTGTAATGGTCTTACTTTGACTGCAGTGAAGTGGATCACAGTCAATACTTGCAATTGTATGAATGAAGTCGTTCAAAATTGTAAATTTATCATTCGTAAACGGCGGAGATTCCCAAAGATGAAAACCTTTTGGACAATTGTTGTAAATGTATCGGTAAATCCTGGGTATTGTGGTGCAGTTCAAGATCTACTATTGTGTAAACCTTTATAAGGTTGAAATAACTAAATCATGGAACTGTTTTGTACCGTCAGAATTAGTTGAGTTACTCATGATGATGATGATTAGAATTAGCTATTTGTAAGTAAGTAAGTAAGTGCATAATCTGTCGAGCTAAAAGTGACCTCACCTTATTCACCAGGGACACAGAAACTTGCTAGTGATTACCAAAGTTACAGAGACTAATAATGAACGTTAATTAACACATCTGTAAGAAAGCATTACAAGTGTGAATATCAATGTACGTGTACATTATTTTAAACTTTAGTAACTTTAAAGAAAAATAATAGGTTAACTGGATCGCTATATACGAAGAAAATTACTGCACACCATGCGATTAGGAAGACTAAATTAACAATTATCATTTCACAGATTTTGTTTATTTGGATAAAAACAGGAATTTATAGCTTGTGTTTTTATAGAATAAAATTATTAAGGCATACACTATGATGCAAAAATAATCAGTCCAAAGTTAAATGTGTAGCAATTATCTTCAAAATACTTTGTGATACAACGTGCCTATTACTAATCCGAGTAGAAATACATGAATAAATATAAACATTGAGGTATATTTTTACAGGGTAAGAAGACGAGTATTGGATCCGTGTCGCGAACAATGTAACTTTGGTTATCACTTTTATTCATAGCGATTGCTTGAATACAACACAACTTATCCTGCAGAATATGTATGTGCAATAATTCCAGTGCAGTCCTTCCTGTTTTAGCTTAAAAAAGTATAATAATCTCATTGTAGCGTTCAGATATCTACCTACTGATGTGGAAGTTCAGAGATGCCGATGAGCCGTGCTTATTAATTGCACCAAAGTAGCAGAGGCACATTCACCCACTATTCGTGGGTTTCACCGACTTTGTTGTGTTGTTAAGAAAACTGCCATGCGGGGCTTGGCTACTTTTAAATTTCAAATACTCACTAGAAATAAACGTTAGCATTAGTCACTGGCATTTCTGAACAGAAATCTATTTTAATATGAGTAAATAGGGATAAAGTCAAATCTTGTTACTTCGTAACTATCGTGTAAAGGGTTTCATTGGAAGGGCTCACTTGATATATTGCTTGTGATTGTTTTAAATACTTATTTATATGAAATATTAGCCAGTGTAGTAATAATTATATATATGAATATGATTAAGTAATTCACTTTTGAGTAATAAATCTGCAAGGTGCTTGCTCAAATTATTCTTTGTCGAGCTGTTTAATTCAAAGAACCGGCAAAACATGCAATACTGTATTGTCCATTTGAAGCATCGAATGCCTGATTTTGATTTTAGGAGATAGTGGTAATATCAGAAATTTAGAACTTTGAGTAGAGGGCATCTGGCGGCTATCAGTACCATATTTTGGCAGAAAAATATTTGGCCTTGTATGTGAGAAATGACGATTTATCATCCATACGTATTTACATTCTAAAGGGGAGAAAGGGAAATATGATCATACAAATCACGACAACATAAAGATAATGCACTTTGTGTAATTTTTATTTAAAATTATTCAGATGTTTTGGAGTACAAAAATAGAAAGCTGGAAAAGATAACATTAGTTCACTCGATTTTACATACCTGTAATTTGTGGAGCTACAAAAAGTAAATGATGGATAAGATCAACGAATTTGACTTAAAGAAAATAAATTATGACTAACATCAAAAAACCCCCAACATTTTAGTCATTAACATTACCCACTGGCAAGTACAATTGCAGAAAATACGAACTTGCATGATTCAACACAAATACTGCAAAACCCTACCAAATGTTTTCCACAAGATACATGGGATCACATTATGCTTCAGAAAAACACACGTACACTAGTAAAGGCACTTTCGAGCGATATCAAATACAAAATAACTTGGAATGTAAGATGTTGAAATTGCTGATGTTGTTCTGTTTGACATCAAAACAATTATTTTGGTGCTATTAACCTCAATATTGTCACCTTTTCTTCTTTTACAAATATCATGTATGAGTTTTCTTCTTCTAAAGATATGAGAGATCTATATCATTGTGTTGTACATTGACAAACTTATTTATAATCTTTGCATATTTTGAGGATCCTAAAGATAGGACATTAAAACTTGCTGAACTAGGCAATGTTTGGTTGATGATCGTCCAATAGCGGTCTCGCAGTAGATGTGCAGCCATTTTGGGTTGTCGCTGTCGTGTCAGAACGCCTTTCTTGTTACCAACAACCCTGATTGTAGCTAAAAATGAGGAATGTAGAATTTTTTATGAATGTGCTCATTTAAACATATATATCCCATTTCTTTCAAGGTTTTATTCGACCTGATTAAATAGAAGATTTGGTAATTTGGTAATTTGGTTACTATAATACCACAGACATACTTACATTGATCAGTCATAAAATCTGCAAAATTCCAGACCATTTCTCCTGCCAGGTAGTCTTTCCTTAGCACATCAAACATTTCGTGGTATTGATGCATAAATTCCATTTGGTAATCTTCGGTGAACATGAAAGTCGGCATCTATGAAAAAGAAACTTTTACTGTATATATAACGATACCAGAAAAAAGAATACAAGCCAACGTGATAAACCTATTCTACAACATGAAGGATGACGAGATTTAATTACACTCCTCCCCGGATATATCGATATCATTTATATCGATATCCCGCTTATATCGATACAATCTCTTGCAGTCAGTCAAATTAAAATATGCAGATATTTGTTCCGCTTATATCAATATCCCGCTCATATCGATGCCATTTTTCCGCACCAAAAATATCGATATATCCGGGGACGAGTGTACTTACAGTGTGTAAACCTGGCACGGTATCTGCTCCATATTCAGTTATCATCAGTGGCTTCTTAAATTTGTTGAACCAATTGTCCAGGTCGTCTTTCAACTAAAACGTAACATTAAGCAATGCATCAAAAGACTACGATCCATGGAGTAAGACCAAATACCATAAGACCAAAATCCAATCCCACGTGTCTTAAAACTGGATTAACAATAAATATTTGCATTACTTGGTTGGTAAATGACAATGTTTAATGTTTAATGTTTATCTGAAATACACTCGTCTGTGTGTACTCAAACTTACAACACTACGGTGAGAACTACAATATTCAATATCATACCTGCAGTTGTATAACTTCTGTGTGGCCTGAATCTTGGTACCATCCGTAGTATCTGTTTATGCATTGTATATCTGTGAACTGGGCCTGCATATAAATTTGTTGCAAATCATACAACACTTTCAAGTAACCATAATAATTTAAACCATTGTTTAATAAATATTTCTACAACTGCATAATATACGGTATATTTACACGTTGATATAATTATTTAAAGATGAGAAAATGATATAAATGTAACATATGATTTGGTAAATGTGCCACTTACAGCCCGATCTGTGCCAACTTTCATATTCCTAACAAATGTGACAGGTCGGTGGTGCTTATCTAACAATTTTAGGCGCTGAATAATTTGCCTAACATAAAGAGGTACAGTACATGTGCCTGCCAGTGATTCTCTTTTCTTTCACTCACTCATACACTGGAGGCAATGCGGTCTTACCTGTACAGGATTTTTTGATTTTTGGGAGCATGTACAAAATATGTTCACCAGTAACACCTGCTGACAACGTAAGAAATTAATAAAGCTAAGATTTCCCACCGCCATACTTACAGCACGATCGCTGAAATAGTCTTGAGAAGAGGTGAAGGTTATGGGACGCTTGGCTGGATCAACGTCTCTAGTATGTTCAATTACACTCCTAGAGCATTGAAAGAGAGCAAGCCACTCTGTAAATTTGCCAAATTATACTTTACTGAATTTTCTTCATGAAATCAATCGGACATTGCAAGCTATGTATACACTTGTCCCCGGATAATTCGATTTCGGATAAACGATATCTCTGATAATTCGATCAAATTTTTGCTTTACTCCACATTGACCACTATGCTATTTTACTCTGATAATTCGATATACCGTTCAATTCGATCGAAAATTCCACGTCAAATATATCGAATTATCCGGTTACAACTGTACCATGCACAAATACCATAGCAAATAAGCAAAGCACCACCATTCAATAATATGTAAAACAATACTTATGAAGATAGGACACTTTTCATCAGGTACTCTTCGCTCTGATTACAGTAGAACCTGTATTGAACGACACATTTTTTACGTGCCTTTTTACATGCCTTTTATAGCAGTATCACTGTGAAATGAATCCTTATTATTCAGGTTTGTTTTACCTGTTTTGTACGGTATACCTGCCTTTTAAGGAATCTTTGCCCTGAAAAAGTAGGGTGCTGCTCAAAACAGGTTCTACTGTACCTGCATTTGAAACATGGATTGGTTACTTATAATTTGCCATGCCTTTAATTCACAGTCGTACAAAATGAAAGTGACACAGATCGTGTTTGTATTGACTTGATGATCCTAACAGCACGATCTGAGTTGTAATCTGAAGCAGACACAAATGTTACAAGGTGTTTCACTGGATCAACAGCACGCACGTGTTCTATTACAGCCCTGTCAGTGAACAAAATATTTACGGTGAACATATACAAAGGACATATGTGTAAGCAGTGAAACTTATCTTGAAAAGCACTTGTCTTGGAAGGCCACTTGGTTATTACAGCCAAACTTGGTTCGTATGCTTTTGTATTTCATGTTAATTTTATGGGCACTATGTGGAACACGGCATATGGCCAGTAAAAAATTGTTTTTACAGCTTCTTTGACATTTCCTATTTTTGATGAAATGTCTTTTAGGGTGGTTTCTAGTGTACGCACCAGCGGTCACACCTTATTTTTGATGAAATCTCTCTTGGGGTGGTTTCTAGCGAATGTGCCAGTGGTCACACTTTATCTTCAACTGTTGGAAATGGCTCAAATTTTGGAAGGTGACTCGTCTTGGTGTAGTGAGGTTCCTTTTCAAGTTAGAATATTTAGAAAGAAGGATATTTGTCCTTTTTTTTTAAAATTTTAATTATAAAATTGGTTAAAAAATTTGAGAAATCACTAAATTTCCTACACTAGTCCAGTCAGGAGATATATAGCCTCCTACATTTTACAGTCAAATTACAGTGATATATTTAGAGGTCATTCAAGGTAAGTTCCACTTTTTCCCAAGCAACATGGATCTCAACAAAGGCTGATTATGTAACAAATTAACACTGCTAAGATTTCCCATCACCAAACTTTCAGCAAGATAACTGAAATAGTCACATTAATTAAGCCAACACATGCAATATATTATGCACCACAGTAAGTGTCATTCATTCACCATTCAAAAACCACATGTAAATAATATTTATGAAAGTAGAACTTTATGTTTCATCAATTACTCTTCACTTTGGTTACAGAATTTGAAACTGAATTGGTTTGTCACAACCTGTTATACATACAATATACATTTGTCAAAAATAATAGTGACACATATCGGGCTTGTATTGAGTTTATGATCCTTACAGCACGATCTGAGTTGTAATCTGAAGCAGACACAAATGTTACAAGGTGTTTCACTGGATCCACAGCACGCACGTGTTCTATTACAGACCTATTAGTAAACAAAATATTTACGATGACTGCCGAATAACATATGCATACAGACTTACTTGAACGTCTTTCTTTAATACGGGTAAAACATCTACCAAATACAAGGCAAGCTGTGCATATCAATGTTTAATTTGACACCCATATTGACACACCTATCTTACACTGAAGCTAGTACATTTATGCAAGTCATGTCACTGATACGAGACATACCTCTGCTGTAATTAACATTTATATCAGTAATACCACAACGTAAACTAAAATATAATTCTCACTTAAAATAGTTTTCAGCTGTTGGCTTGGCGGAGGCTGGCTCGTTTGCTACAGACCACAGGATCACGGACGGACGGTTCTTATCACGACGAATGAGTTCCTCCATAACTTCCTTGTGATGTGCCAATGTAATGGGCCCAAAGTTTTCGTCTCTGTGTGACAAGATTAATAATTTTTCTCAGTGTAGGAACTGATATGTACTTACTCTGGAAATCTACTTCATGTGTTATTGTTTCAAGCAATAGAAGTTGTTTATTAATAATTTCTATTTTACGTATTAACAGACACTTAAAACATTTTATTACAACAAGAACTGTGTCTGTAGAAGAATGAACTACACTCCTCCCCGCTTATATCGATATCGCTTATATCGATATCCCGCTTATATCGATATTTTTTTCCGCGCCAAATT
>JBCAUI010511948.1:0-12494 GCA_038406195.1 Haplosyllis anthogorgicola | reverse complement strand
CAGGAGACGATTGAGAAATATTAAATATTTTATCGATATTTATGAACAGTTTGGCTTTCTTGGGACCAAGTTCAATTGGTTTTTTTCGATCGCCGCACTTTGAAAATCCTGAAAGTGCAATGTAATCCAAATGATTAAAAAAAAAGACCTTACAGATAAAACAAAACATTCTGCCCGTCTCTAAATGGCAGACAGACACATCATACCTTCATTATTTATTGTCCATATTAGGAATATGTGTACTCTACGACAAGGGCTGTTCAGAAAGTGAAAATCGAAAAGTAAAAGCGAAAATTGCTACAAAATTAAGTTATTAAGTTATGTATTGACAAACGACACTATTTCAGGTGCTGCATTTAATTCCTGCGTTTTGATTTTATTTTCCTAAACATTTCAATTCAATACACATATGTGCTTAAGTAGCAATTTTACTGATTATTACATAACGTATTACACAACGTTACGGATATTTCTTCTTTCAGCACCTGATTATTTGCGTTCAACTGCAAACAGAGGCATACGTTCAAAAGGCAAACGTCTATTTTTGAAATTGCTCTATTGTGACAATAAGAGACAATTTAAGACATAAGCAAGCTAATGTTCCTTCCATTCTGCAAGAAGCTGCACTAAGAACATTGAGTATTCTTGTCATAATGCTTACGTTAAGTGGCAATTACCAGACAGCTTAATGAAAATGAGGTGTGAGCGACAGTCCAAGTAGGCGTCATACTGACAGAAGGCAAGATTTACTATTTCACTCCTTGGACAGTGAGTACTTTCACTTCTTTTAACAAATCATTTGTTTCATTAATTATAGCTGCTGCGCCTTTTGTCGATTACAGGAAATTTTTACCAACATCATTTTTCTTAACGTTAAGTAACAGCACCAGACTCGTACAAAAAGTCCATCAGTCTTTACTTTTGCAAGTGACGTTCTCAAGTACAGAGGATGCACAATGTTGACGTTCATAAATGGAGAAGCTGTCTTCATCTCTGTGAGCAAGTTGTAATATTTTCTTTCGCCAATCTGCGTTTCCAACACAAAAAATCCAAGTCTAAGGCATGCTGCCATCTGCAGTGAACAAATTTCCACAATGTCATCAGTGTACTTTTCCGACTGCTGTGTGCTGACCGGGGGGGATCAGAGTAATCATTTGTAAGCCTTTATGCCATACAAATTGGGTTTAGAGCCACGGTTTATTTATTCCATCAGCAATATTGTCACAGGCACGGCATTTCTGCATAAATCCGACCGTATTTTGGACAGCTTTAGTGCGCCCACTTACTTTTGCCCTTTTCAGCTTTCTCTTGTTCCAATTTGTTGTCGACATTATTGATATGCCCGACATTTCTCCATAGAGCTACAGGGCTCATTCATCATTTTCTCTTTCATACTTTTTAATCCGGTCGCAATGTGTTTTCTCCTATTCCTTCCGTGTCTACATATTTCATCCCAATAGTTCAACCTTTAGGAGACGCATTGAAAAACCAATGACAAATGATTCATTCTACACATTTAACGTTGTGGTAATTCTGGGGGTAACACTAAGGTGGAATCATGATTAAACGTTGTTGGCGTGATACCAAGACTGGAAATGACTTTCAACTGAAACCTAGGATTCGAAATCCCAACTCCAGTCTCACCTCGAGTTTTCCCTTATCCCCAAAAAAGAAGAAATCGATAAGAAAGTTTCTTTTATCTTTGTGATATCAGAATAAAATCTGTAGTTTTTTATGTACACATTCGGTTCAATAACGTGCTGACCCGTATTGGAAGGAACTGCCCATCAAGTTTCTATTTACTGCCGTCTCTTCACACAAAGGTGCGACCACTCACCTTGCGGCTACAATGATGTATTGTCCCTCCGTCTGACATGCCGACACATTACGGACTGCCTTACCGCCTTATTTATGGACGTATTTCATGATCGATCCCTTAAAATAATGTCCGTGCCCATAACTTCTTCGTAATGTGTGCAGCAGATACAGTGAATCTTTTTGACAATACATGTAGATCTATTATTATGCAATGCAAGATGTATTGTTGTCATTCCCGTGCCCATAACTTCTTCGTAATGTGTGCAGTAGATACAGTGAATCTTTTTGACAATACATGTAGATCTATTATTATGCAATGCAAGATGTATTCTTGTCATTCCCTGTATGTAACTTCAGGTCTACTATGCAGTAGTGATGAAAAGTCGAATACACGTCAAGTTTCGTGTCTCTCACATGTCAAATTAGCGTTAAATTGTTCATAAAGACCCATTTGTTATCAGATCTACGAAAAAGCAAGTACATCGTAAAAAATACTTGCAATTTGAAAAGAGAGCTTTGAACGGAGTAAATGGCATAGGCATCATGTATGTAGTCTCACAAAGAATATATTGGGGTATCATTTAATGGATGATTTCCCATCTTATCCATCAAACAATTCCGCAATAATAACTTCTGCAGGGAGAGAGAAATAGACAGAGACAGAGACTCCCATTGATTGCGGTTTAAACGAACTCATTGAGCAGAAAACTATTCTCCAGACGAGACACAGATTCAAAGCTTTTACCCAAATAATGAAATACAAATCAACTTTGAGCATGTTACGTTCGATTTCCAATCAATTCTCGCCCCAGACATAAACCATTGCTAAGTCCTCCTCCATGGGCATTTTCTTCGTCTAAAAAAGTATCCTCGTAACTCTACAAATAAAGCCATTATGGCCCGAAATTGAGTTTTGATTTCAAAAAGCTCTTACCTAAAGTGATTTGGATGTTTTCTATGTGAGGAAGATACGTGCTTTAAATTTCGCCCCAACCAAGCGGTACACTACACCAAACTTGTTGGAAATCTTGCCTTGCCTTGTTTTACTATTCAACCAGACTGTGTGATATTACCCGATAATACTTAAATTTACTACACATGCAAAGCGTTTTGATAAATTACAGCTTTTCTCTTATGGTTTTAAAAGCCACAGATAACGGGAAGTGTACGCATCGGTTGGCAAAACCGTCAAACACACAATGTCTTTCTCAGTATCATGCAAAGGCAGCATTACTTAAAGCTCAATTCATGATTGAAAGTGCTTTTTGTCACTTATGATGATGTCCAATATCCCTTTTCCTTTGATCAAGATCGTATTGAATTAGACTCAAATGGTAGTAATAAAAATTTAGTTCCCAACATGTAAAAATATTTCGTTTGTAATGACTGTAGGCAATGAGACCAATAAAATTTTCATTATAGCGCAGCCTCATGCAAATTACGGTAATTTTGTAGATCCTTAGAAAACTTTTACGTTCTACCTGACATATTAAATTTAACATTTACTTTCAAAACCACTTTCCAACATACGTAAGGAAAATAAGAATAACAATACTTTATTTTCCAACCAAATGTAATTACGAATAGAATATTTTAGTTCATAATCAAAAGACGTCAACTTTAATTTTCAAAATCACTTTGCAAATTACAAATTTCTAAAGAACACTTTTAGGAAGATGCTTATTTCTAAATGCTTCCATCATTTTATCTTCCTAGGCAATCTCTTGTTGCAGTTACCCTGATTGGAAAGGTGACTATTTGGAGCTCAAGTTACTGTGACGTATAAAAGATGTTCGGTCACTATTAAATTAACCTTTGCTGACGAGATTTAGAGAGATTATCTAATAAGTTACTGGCCACAGAGGGAACATGTTCTCATCTGATTCTGACTCTAATCTCACGCATTCATCACAGAAAGCAGCTTCGGTAACAATCTGTTTTAATACTAGACTCTGTAGACACTAAAAGCAGCTTAAAATAAAGTTTATTGAAATTGCCTCTAGGTAACTTTTACCAAAACGGTTGTAAACCACGAAACACGTCAGCAATTTCTTCATGTTTGTAAATCTCAAGATTCCGATTCTACTTTTCAAGATTCTACATTTTAAATTCAACTCAACAGCAGTGAGTTTTCTTCCAAGGCTGTCAATTACTTGTGAAACCGAGCATTCACAATTTGCCACCATTATTTTAGAATATGTTCAAAGTCTTCTTGCCTTTATTTTTGATCTTTTTCAAGAAGCATTTACAAGTTACTTCAATTAGAGGAAACATGAGAGAAATCGGCTTCAACTGTATTCCGATCCTAAACGATCCAAACTGATATGTTGTCATTACGTGAATCTATTTTCATATTTTGCGTTCATTTAAAATGCAAATCATAGCACTCACACAATTTTTGTTTTATTTGTGCAATAGTAATTAGAAGCAGTATTGAGAACACCTCCCAATATATGTTGTGCAGTGAAACCTGGCTCTTACGACCTCCGCGTTTGAAGACCACCTGTCATTTATGACCAGGTATTGCAGAGTCGAATGACATTTTCCTTCTTACTGAAGTTATGTTTGAAGATAACCTGTCGTTATGACCAAAGCAAATGGTCCCTGAGGGTGGTCGTAAATGCACAAGTTTCACTGTTGATAGAACCACATGGGATTCCTTTCTCCCCATAAACAACTATGTATAAAAAATACTCACATCAGGAGACTCGACGTATCCCTCCTCGTCG
Organism: Haplosyllis anthogorgicola; assembly: GCA_038406195.1. NCBI lineage: Eukaryota > Metazoa > Annelida > Polychaeta > Phyllodocida > Syllidae > Haplosyllis > Haplosyllis anthogorgicola. The sequence goes on along the minus strand of JBCAUI010511948.1, from coordinate 7,947 downwards.
TCGGAATCAACAAGTGTCTCGGCCAGGCCGCTCATGTCGACGTGCTCGTCATCCCCGAGCGACGACTGCATCATGTCAGAGCCGGAGTACGCCGACGACGTGTCCGAGGCGCGCGACCCGCGCTTTATCAGGTGGTTGCCGTCCCCGCGCAGAAAGTGCTGACTGTGCTGCAGGACATTGTGGACACTCTGCAACTCCGGAGGAAACTGAAACGTAAACAGAAAGGTTGTCACCATCTTCAGTCCAATTGGAATAAAATTTAGTTCAATGTTTAACATAATGCTCGCAAAGTCACTATCAATAGTGTTGTCCCTCTGTTAACTTCCCAGTTCCAATGACAAGAAATGATGACTTAAATGCACATAAAACAATACTCAGAATACTCCAAAGCTGTCGCCCAATTTCCCAGAAATATTGCATCAGTAAATCTGACTAAGCAATCCCCAGTAGCCTCAGGGCAATATTTCACCATCGTTTGACTACACACACTTTTCCATTAACGGTCAGTACTAAGTAGATTACATATTTACAATTATACGGCATGTTAGCATGCGCAATATCAGTAATTGTATTGTATTTGATGCACACATGTGCTAATGTCAAATCCGGGAGCATTAAATGGCGCCATTGCTTTAGATTTACTTAAGTTTCAGTCATGTGACATCAATAGCTATCACAATCGTCATTTCATTTATTTATCATAATTTTTTCCGAGAAATGTACACATTACTTGAAGGACTTATCGGTTTCTTTTGCATTTTAACGGTGCAAATTAGAACTAGATCTACTGAAGGCCATACATGAAGTATGAACTTCCTTTCTATGGTTTTGCAAAGTCGGCTCTATTTAAACTGAATTTTTCACTATTTACTAGTCTCTTCTGTACGGCTTCATGCATCTTTAAGGTTACGGTTATATTACATCACATTACATAATGCACAATACAGTACGCACCTGTTCCGTGCTGCTGTCGGAGTGATACCTTCCTCGTCCCATCCTCACATCCTCGTGATCCAGGGCGAGAATCTTATCTATGTTGTTCATACCAGAAGTGTGCGAGCTGCGCGATCCCGGTCTCATTATCTGCACGTCCGGATAGTCAATCTGCAAGCACAAGAAAAGAGGAATCTGGATTAAAATGCAATCCAAATTTATCTTTGAATTTCGCAACACATTAATCTTTAAATGCCTGAAATACAAATACACAATAATTCAACAAATCAACACTTGGCTAAAATGAAATGCCAATGACAAATGGATTTTACTGGTCAATCTGTCGAGACGATATAGCCACAAATTTGGCACATGTAAGAGACCTTTTCCACGTTTGTTATATGCATGAAACATGAAAGGTCATCATCGTAAGTTTTGCCTCAGTTCATCACACACGAAAAGGCCCTGCCACGAGTTCTGAAACTTGATATTACTGATCTTCAGGCCAAAACTGCGAGATCTTAAAACCATTACATGCGCTGGACAAACACAGGTGAAATACATCTGTTGTCCATATTAAACAATAACATTGATATGAAGCATGATTCTTGGCCGAGATCAAACTAAATGCCATAACGTTCCACCCTCTTTTAGACAACAGTGGCGACACAAGCGCTTCATTAAAATACTTTTTTTGCATCGGTACCAAATGTATTTTGTCGTAATAATGGAAGGACCAGATTCATGTGCGGCCACGAAAGCATTGGTCAACAACATCCTGTTAAACATTCGGTACACACTCAACGTTTTTAATTGGAAACAATAAATCTGATTGCTTCATGAAGCCATGAAACTGAAGCCAAACTGCGTGCAAGAGTAGCTTCCCTAAAGAGTAAACGGTTACGTACGCCCCTGCATTTCTGGAACAATTTGATGTGATCTGATTTGGTCTGGCACTCAACGACCAGACAGCCTTTCACAGATAGTTGACCATTTCGAGTGTAAGGTTTGCTAGCAGAGTGGTCGCTTTTAACCTGGTTTTCCACCCACCTGGTATTACAAGAGCCATCACTGCTTCAAGTAGCGCATGGAAATTGCAATTTGAGAATCTCTTCTTTCCTCAAGTTGGATTCATTATGGGCAGACGCGAGTTTAATTTCCAACTCTTACAAGCAAAATTTCCTTTCCTTTCGTAAGTGGAGAAAATCGCATGGCGTTCAACGTGACAAACGATTACCAAATTGCAGATGCAATAAGCTTAATTTTTTCAACGGATTTCTTAATCATCCACTAATCAACTGAAGGATTAATTAGACGAAAACTACGCAGTTTTCGTGTAAGTGCGACAAAATGACCCCAACTGCTCTGTCTACATGAAAGTGGGAACTTCCAAAAACGTAAACACCCAAATCATATTGTGTCAAGTCTTTCTGTCCTTGTCTCGCAGCAGTGTTATCACCAAGGTGAAGGAAAACTACACGAAACAATTCAGACAGACGGTGATTCCATTGCCCTTCCTTTGGTTCTTGAACTACGAATCTGCGTCAGAGCTCGTGTGTTTACAACGTGAATTAAAGAGGATACGTCATAACGACAACTAATAAACTGCACTTCAACAATGTTATCTAATTAGTACATTAAGCATGGGCGGAAGAAACATTACGATATTGTTACGATATTGTTTTCATGACATTGTACTGTAAACGTTCCTCTTCCTCATTCTTCACCCTTGTGGACTCTGCATGGTCACCAAATGCGATACCACAAGTTAACGCAATGCGCCAGCAGCAGTCAATCCCTCATGATTTTACGTAAACTGCTTGTAATTCATAAATGAAAATAAAGCACAGTGCTCCCAATCCCGACGGGGTAATGACAATAGCAATGTAACTAAGACAATATCTTGCCGTCTCAAAGCCACCAATTAGGCTACTACATCTCCATATGGTAGCGTAATATCCATATAAATTGCCTAACGAAATGATCGAAAACTGTAGACTTACTTTGGCCTGTAATGTTAGCACTAACTTCACTGATCGCCGTTTCTCAAATTACAACATTGCTTTTGTGAAACGTACAGCGCATCCCACAAAACTATATATGCCCTATTCGCACAAGCACTACCAGAATAGGCATTGGAAATGCGTTTGCTGCCTACTGTAAGCCATTTTAGATCATCTAAGAACACACAAAACCAACTCAATAACTCGGTATTTTGTGAATTGGCCCATATATATTTCGTCAATTTTCCTAATTTCAATATGTCAATGGACTCCAAAATTCCCTTTACAAGGGCCTCTACTTCTGGTGCAGGAAGAGAACAGTTGCATAACAAATGATAAGGAAATCCCAGCTCCAAGTACACCTCTTCCTGCTTGGTATTGCTACACATAAAATGCATTAATTTCTTCGATCAATTTGCATTGATTTGCAACAGAGAGGTCAAAGTCCCACCGGACTGCAAATATGTAGCTCCCAATTCGGCATGGTATTGCCGAACAAGCTGGAAAGGGAACTGAACATCCTGCAAGTCATAAATCCTTTGCATGATAGTATATATCACAACAGCTGGTATTTTAATAAAAGCTGAGGGTAACACACTGAAAACAAGTATATGATCCCGTCTACTAATGGAACCAAGGTATCTGAACTTTGTGTGACAATTTACTCATCGACCTACTTTCATTCATACCATAATCAAATTCTTTACGACAAAAATATATTAATTTCACCCTAGCTCCATTAAGAACCAAGGGGACAATTTGGTCACCATTGTGAGCCATCCAATTCAAGCACTTCCTTTTAGTAACTGGACCCAGTCCCTTTTGTTGCTGGTCTTACGGAACATTGGGATCACGTATGTATTCTCCGACTTGAATGGGACCAACGGGCAAAGCTGGACAAATTGTTCGCCGAAGGAAAGCTGTCTCCAAATAATGGGTTTCTGAATTGAGTATCAGCTATTGTATCAGTGTAGTAATACGCGGTGAAGCAATCACTGTCCAACAACATATCCATCTCAAACTGCGAACCTTTTGGCTGTTTCCATTTCTGGCAAAGAATCATCTAAACTTCGAAATACCATGTAAACTGCATGAAACCATTATGCCTACTTGTCTAAATGAATTCTTAGAATGCTATACTACATTGCGGTACAACTTTCTCCCTGGTCAGATATCAAGATTTGAACCCTCTATATTTACTGTGGTATTCAATTGAAATTGAATTGAAACTCGTAATCACTGACTGTAATCTTAGTTCAATCAGACTCACGGACTCCACAGAGCCTCGTCCAAACGAAGCCAAGATAAAAACAGCCAGTAAAGGGTTAGCATGACCGTATTAGGCTCGAAAGCTATACCCCATAAAAGGGTTACAGGCCGCCCGTAATCTGGATACACAGGATCCATCCAGTCTGCTTCACGCCCCTCCAGAGACCGTCATTAAACTGCCACACATCATCCACTATATGGCAAAGAGCAATATTTTCCTTGCCTGTGTCCCGGGCAAAATTGCCGCTGATTCCCGTTCATATATGATGCACGGTATCGATATAAACCATCAAAGCAGCTTAACCTATTGATGAACTTAACTGTCAATCTAAATTCTTGTCCGCGGATATAATACACTGGAGTAATGAGATGATATTAAGACTACGGGCTCACTTGGGTGTACTTTTTGTTCTATGATAAAATGGAAGAATAGGGCTTTCATAATCCCCTCCATCTCCTTCCAAAACAGGAGCAAGAAAACCTGTACCTGATTATGTTCATGCATGTCTATTCTACATCGTCACAGAAAGTTCAAACTTTCGTTCCAAATAAATGTATGCACACAATGGAACACCATTACTATGCGTAAAATATTTGCTATTGCCAAGAAAATGGTTTATAATGTCTTTACTGCCCTAGAAGTACATCTGCAAAGTGATTAATGTCAAGGGAAGAATATTTTGTGATTATCTCCGCGATTATAACATACAATTCAGCGATTGAAGTTGCATTGCCTTGTCAGTTTTAACCGGGATTCTGTTTTCGTATCTTATCAAATTGAGCATAAACTGCCCTCACGGCAGCTTTAGAATTAAATAAAAGTGCCAAATTACTTTGGGTCCGTCACACTAAGAATCACCTTAACTCCAGTTATATTGCTCCGACTGAATCCGGTATGAGATCCAGAACGACCTAAACTATGTGCAATGATACCGAATGAATCCCCCCGGATCATTCTAACCAACAAATCCTATCACCTTGATGCCTTGATAACGAGCCCTTGTCAAACTCCTAGCCATAAAATCCATCCACTTTGCACCAGAATTGTAACTTATCCATCAGGATTCCTGCATGCCTAAATGCGGATAGTAAATCCAGAACTCTTTATCATCCGCAATTCTCCATTCAAGTCACACACCCATTTCATTAGTCCCCTGTAAATTGGCTGTGTCCACACAAATCCAGTACACTAAATAAGGCGTCCATTCATCTTACTTCTATTTCCAGATTTGCACATTTCTTGACCAAAGTGCAAATAGACCAAGCAATCCATTTTTGGACTCTTCAAATGTCTCAAGTGATTTGGGATATACATTTACGCACGCCACTCAAAATAATCACAGAAAATCCTACGCATTCTCTTTTTTGTAACGAGTCCGAATGGAAAGAATTAATCCCATTAGATGACGTTACCTTTGCATTGTACAAAAAGGCTTTCTAAATAAAGCACAAGAATAATCTTGTCATTATCCAATATTGGCTTCGCCTTTGTTACTCTTTTAATTGAACCTAATCCACTTTCTTTCCGTTTATAAAAATAGGTCCAGATGGACCTGAGCTCATTTGGCATTATCGTAAACTAAGACAACAAATAGGTTACAATATTACATGGATACAAAGATCGAGTCCCAAATAAGTGACCAATGAAAAACACAAATATGGCTGCCAAACTGCAAATATATGTGGTATCAATATTATTTGTACAGGAGATAAAGAGGGTATTAGATGCATAGGGCTGCCCAATATGAAGTTTGCATCATCAATTGCTTCTCCAGGAGAAAGGTTCAAAGAAAAAAACAAATATGGCTGCCATTTTGAGAATAATGGTCATAGCAACATAATTTTTGCTAGGCTTTGAGATAGGACATAGGTGCATGTGTGTGTAAGATATGAAGTCTCTGTGATCAATAGTGTGCTCAGGGCAGCTGGGCACAGACAACGACGATGACAACGCTGACAACAACGACGGACAATTCATGATTCTATAGACTCTTTGGCAATTACGCCAAATGAGCCAAAAATTATATGAAAAAATTAATAATCAAAAGCGCATCGCGGCATCTAGATGCATGACATTTCACTACGACACAGAAAAAAATAAGCTTTCTAATGACTTTTGATGTCTTCACAATAAAATAGTCACCTAAACAATTAGTAATGACATTTATTAAAAGCTTTGTGTGCATGAAATAATCGGTTCTTTATGGCAGTTTTGATTTGCAATAACAACAGCAGTGTTCTGTCGTAATGAATTTATTCCGTTTAAAATATATGAGCCAAGATGAGGATGTACCAAAGTGACAATGGTGTTTTTAATGATAACAGAGGAGCAATGAGCTCCCCACCCTACAATGTAGTTAAGCTGCAACATGCATTGATTTTTAGCACATACATATTACAATACATAGAAGCAAGGCTTTATTATTGCACGCATATAGCCTGAAGACCTTGTAATTTTACGAAGATAACTGTGATATTAATTGCACCGTCTAAATTTAGTGCAAGCTGCCCAGGTATCAGTTTTCTGCAGGACCAAGGATGCGAGACGTCATCTTAATATGGCGAAGAAAGCTCAAATTTTGCTACCCAATTCAAAACTGTCTTATTTCGAGAACAAAATTGCACACAATATTCTTACGCATATTAAGAAAAAAATGACATGTAGTCCAACATTATTAGTAATCGAATCATGTTGATATTTCATCAACGTGGCTCTGTGTGACCTTTGTTAGTTGGTATATGTACATATTTGATTCTTCGGAAGGCACAAAAAATGTTCCCAAATGTTGTATTCATTGGTATCAGGTGGTCGTTTCTCCATTTTCTATTTCCTTCTATTTGTTGTTATGTATTCTGGCTTCTTATTTCAAAGGTCATATTCATCACCAACAACGTTACCACATATTTTACAAGTCTTTCAGACATATGTGATATTAATTGAAAGTGGTTACAAGATCACAATACAACCATTATAACCACGGCGAATGCGGGCGACAACCGACGTCAAATTACCGTTATTTCTTTGTGGCAATTACAATGGCAGCTAAAGAAAGTGGGTATTTTCGCTTTCAGAATCTTCTGCATATCACAGCCTAGGTTATTTGTAGTCTATTTTTGGACGTTATATAACGCTTTACATATGTAGACACTGAAGAACAATACATGTACAACTCGCATTGAGTCATCAAGGTTCGTCATGACGAAGCTGTCCATCTATTGGCACATTTTTGCAGAGTCGCTAGTGCCCATAGATTTTACCAAATGTACAGCTTAACTGCATATTTGCATATCGTTGGCTATCGGGGGGAAAAAAGCTACAGAAAAGGCTACACAAACACAATCCCCTCAAACGAACCACAGTAAATATTAGGTTTCAATATACTCCTGTTTGGATGTTTCTTACATAGCTTCCTTGTAATCGTAAAGATAGCTTCCGCGAATGTCGATTTTTCACGGTGGTAATCATTATTCGGTTTGTTTGAAGTGCAGATATGTGATCTGCTGTAGGAGAAAATCAATTGGGTCGATAACTCATATCTAAAGTCCCATGCACTGGGCTGTAGCCGGGAAGGAAACCAAGGAATGCACCAAGAGTGCACCAATGTCCCAAAATTACAAAATTGTGATCAATATTCAAGTCAGCTTCACTGTTTAAATGGACTGTGTTTTAATTAACCCGGCCTACCGGTAGGTGGCCGGGTTCCTTTGGCGATAGCCGAGTTCTGTTACGTGAATGTATATT
>JBCAUI010511937.1:0-12494 GCA_038406195.1 Haplosyllis anthogorgicola | reverse complement strand
ACCTTTGACGAGACTGCATGTATTTTGTACCAGAGTTAATAAACTATATTCGAAGTCTAGCAACTCTTGTTCTAGTCATTTTACATAGAGGGAATATGGCAAATAAACTCTAGACAGACAACATGTGCATGCATAATTTAAAAATTCTTGCTCAGGCCCTTTTCGCCGATACATGCAATGCGCTAGGTTCGGTAAGTGGGTTCCTATTCTGAATGAAAGAAACCAATTTTTAACATGGACGTTCAAATTAACTATTTCATCTGCAACTTTAGACCTTAATTAATTTTACTTTGCTGTAAATCCATAAAGTATAAGTTGTTAGAACATGGGTCAGAGGAACTCAATCAACCTTTGTGATCAATTCACGATAAATCTAATATTTCCTCCCACACACCAAATGAAGAGATTGCAATTGCGAGGAAAATGTAAGAGTATTGAGTCCTCGTTTGAGAATTTTGACTTTTAGTGTGACTGCTATTTATTCCGAGCCATATGTCACATGTGACGAATCAAAAAATAGAATTTCAATGATGCAAGCAAACTATTTTTTTCCTTGACAAAGCGAATATTTTGGTGATGAGTTAAGGGTTTTAACTAAATTCACATTGATAATGTACATTTTCATTGTCATGTCATGCGAAAAGTAGTGCAGGCATGTATGGTTTTAGCAAAGCCAGGTTCTATGGCACTTAACATCCAAACCTGATAATTTTTTGTTGCCGCATTGTAGCTTACGATATCCGATAAAACGAAAGACCGACTGATGTTCTCAAACTCAATGTACAAACATATGACAAAGATGTTCAATCCGAATCAATTGGATCAGCCGAAAGCTACGTATATGAAGCCAGATATCAAAGATGTCTAATTGTTGCGCAAAGTTACGTCAAAGGGAAATATATCCTTGGTATTTAAAAGCTATCCCCGAAAACCAGCTGCCGGCAAGCAGTTTCATATTCAATGACTTTACTACAAAGGAACCATTTATTAGTTACTCTGAAAAAAGTCGCGCCACATGTGTTGTAGATTCAATTTGTATTGAATGGAAAAGCTAAGTTAGGAAGGGTTCCATCGTATGTGTGGAATAACATGACCACTTGTTCAGAAAGTAATTCCACAAACTCACTAAAATTGAAATACTTGATCGCTACATACAAGGTTAGCTCAGCAGATTACACCTGTCCAAGAATGCCTAATTAAGCTGCTCCCTAGCGGGAGCGGCTTCATTCAACGAGTTGAGATTCGTGTGAAGTGACGAAAAGTGGGAGTGGGACTGACCCCCCCCCCCCATTTTCAGACAAAGTTGGACAGACACCCTCCCCCCCTCACCGGAATAGGAAAAAATGCATTTCTGGCCATTTCAGATCATTTTAGACACTTTGTGAGAAAAAAAATTTCAGTGTATTTTGCCATTGGACTTTGAATTTCTTGAGGGACTTGGCTGAAGGGAGAAACAGTCCCCTATTCCGTTGGGGGCAGGAGTGGCTTTGCAATCTGTGATTGTCTAGTAGTTTATTATGTGATGCGGAATTTTCTTCTTTCTTTTACAATACCAAACGGGTGACAATGACTCAAATACATGGTCAAAACGGTTTTTTTTGTAAAATTTTGTAAACCAATGTCACTTATTATCCTTGTTTTTGGACTTCGTGTGACCCTTCCCATAAGTTTTAAAGCCAGGGTGAATCTCGCGTCTGCACTCTCAAGCACAAAACGTCAATTGAGCTGCGCTGCGTTGTACCACTCTTACGACTAAAAGATTATTTGTTCAGAATACCACAATGACAAAAGAACTAATCCACTTCTGATAGTCTAAAATCTCAATCCATCTTCTGGACGTTCACTGAACAACAGCTTAGTGGAAAACCTTTTTGCCAAAAAGCTTAGTTTGAAAATGTTACTAATTAATCAGGTACATGTAATTGACGTTAGACGTAACATCGTCTTATATCTTGGAAGGCTACTTCATCGCATTAATTGGTCACTAATCTGTCGAAGCTGCTGTGCGAAAGTCAGATTAATTATGGAAAATCAAGCTGCTATCATAGTAAATAAGCAAGCCACTGCTTGTGGCTGTTACATAATAGAACAGGATGGCAAATACTGGATGTCAACTTGCATTTGGCTTGATAAAGCTTTGAAGTTATCCATTTACACAAGACGTATAAATTCCAAGAAAAAAAGAAGTTCCATTTCCTTAAAGCAGTCCATCCAGGCACACATAATTTGTCCTTGGGAGGGGACATTAGAATGGGTTTTATAAGTCGGCATTCAGGTACAGTAGAACCTGTTTTGAGCGGCACCTTTTTTACGGCATACCTGCCTTTTACGGCAGTGTCCTTGTAAAATGAATCCTTATTTTTCATGTTTATTTTACCTGTTTTGTACGACATACCTGCCTTTTACAGCATCTTTGCCCTGACAAATTAGGGTGTCGCTCAAAACAGGTTCTACTGTACTTTTAATACAAACTGCCTTACATTGGCCGCCTTACCGAAGCTACGGCATTATCTTGCAGTCTGGATTGAAAAATAAATAAGGGTCACGTACAGTTGTGTCATATTCGGACACTAAATCCGGCTCACAATTCACAATTACACCACATTATATCAGTGTGTGTTTGTGACTAATACGGATTCACAGCGGGCCACAGACACTTGGCCTCAGGACTTGTACACTAATAAAGCAGGATGGTCTCTTCGCAAGTTAGGTGACCACAGTAACACTGTAATTTAACACACCATGTTAACTCAACTCCGGGAAAAGAGATTTTGTTTTTAACGAATGCTATGTACACTCATTATCTTTCGAATTGAACTAAATTCCATGGATTCAGCAATGTATCCCACAAAAATAATATCAAAGTGACAAAAAACGAATGATCAGTTACGTATGGGGCCCCATAAGCCCCCAGAATATGCACACTGGTGAATTAAAAGAATTGAACCTCACACATGTTGTCATTGTTACTAACCTGAATCCCAAGCTGCCCAGGCTCGTTGTACTTCTAGTTTTCTCGCGACCGCTGCCATACATTGTCCAGCGGCAACTGGTATTTCTTCTGAAAAAGTACGAGTACATGTAGGTTTATGACCTGTAACCATCGGACAATTGCGTCAGTTATTGCTCAAGTAGTTGTGTAGCCTGTGTTCGTTTTCGTCACATTTTCGCTTCTATATGTTCTTATGCTCCAAGACCGAGCAATCCAATTTATCATCACACAAAATTTTCATAATGTGAAAGCAAAGGTGTAAGTGTTTTGTATGTCAGTGTACACATTTAAGTTGCTTGCAGATACAAATAATATCTCAGTTTGAAGGCCACAGTACTCAAAATAGTTATTCACATAGACCTGTCATCCCTTATCCGCAGCGCAAAGGAACGTGTGAGTGACGAAAACACACATATATGTAGGCTACACATCTCGTCGAAGTAAGTTGCAACTTACATAATGCGTTACCACACAATAATGATCTTCCTTGTTATATACATGTACATTTTTAAACAGTCCCGCCTGAAAGCTGCCTTTTAGTTCCCTCTATGGTATCTCTTGGGCAACTTTTACGGCATCACCATTTTGATAATAGTAGGCAATTAGTCCGCCATTAAAAACTTCCAAGTCGAGATAACGGAGCAATTGCCTGCTAAAGTAATTAAATCTCAGACTCTTAATTATATAATAAATCAAAGCAGGAGTGATGAAATCAATCGCCGCGGTCTTTCACACTTATGTCTACATTGCTAAAGTCTTACGATGCTCAGCCGTAATCTCCGCACTACAGGCTTGAAGGTTTGAATCATTCAGGTTACCTCAGGTGCTTAAAGTTAAATGTTCCTACACATTTTTACATAACTTTAATAATAACCATTTCTTTTTTAATTAGGCATGCGTAATACTTCTAGTTACTCTGTCTCTGGTATTTTGTTTCTTTATCTCAAACAGTTTAGCTACACAGTTGTGATCTTGCACCATATTTTTTACGACCGACTAAAATGATTGAATAGCACAAACGAACTGGACTAAACAATCAAATCAAAACGTATTCGAGGTACTTGGTGCGTAGCAAGGAACTATGCCATCTTAAGTTGTATGTGCACATTAATTCTACGGATATTTGACCAAAGATGGAAAAGGGAATGCCACTGTAATGTTCGGTCTCAGTCCACGAATTTGAAACAACTTCCGATTAGGCCTTTTTTTTAATCATTGGGATTACATTGCACTTTCAGGATTTTCAAAGTGCGGCGATCGAAAAAACAAAAATTGAACTTGGTCCCAAGAAAGCCAAACTGTTCATAAATATCGATAAAATATTTAATATTTCTCAATCCTCTCCTGATGAAACTCGTTATGATGCAAAAATCTTGCCGTGTGCATCCTGTTTCAACCTCAAATGAGGTTTGTTTTTTTTTGAAATCCCGATTTCAAAGTGCGACGGGAAATGTAATCCAAACAATTAAATAAAAAAAGCCTAAATAAAGAAATAAAAACCACCCCCAACAGTGTTTGGTATCCTATTTAAACGAATTTTGTCCATATAAAATTATACATAATTTATTCCTTACAGATTCACAAACTAAAACAGTTATGGCAGGACAACTGGAAGACTAAATATACAAAATATAGTATCATTACTGAAACGTAAATTTATCAATTTTTACAAATATAAAATATACAATGTATTAATCTGAACACAAGTAACACTTGACAACATCCGTAAAATATTAAAATCATAACAACATGACTTAGACTAATTATGGCGAATACATGTACATGTATTTATGGCTTTTAGAGATAATGTTGGGATTTAGGCTCAAGTCGTTTACAAACAATAAAAATCACTAAATTATGCATGTAGTTTGAAATATGCCCTTTACCAAAGCACCAATTAGAACTTACATGTATTTTTAATACAGATGCTGTATTTTGTTATCTAATATAAACTGTATATATTTACAAATAAATAGAAGCAAATGTTTCACCAGAGTCTTCTTACCTGCTGGATAATGCTACTACCCTCAGTAAGAAATAAACAGCTTTTCGTTAAATGAGAGAAAAACAATAGGTCCAGATGGACCTGAGCTCATTTGGCATTATCATAAAACTAAGATAATATCACATGAAAAACAAATGAAGTGTCTAAGTTCAAATTCCAAAATAAGTGACCTATGAAAAAACATAAATATGACTGCCAAACTCCAAATATAGGTGCTATCAATATAATTTTTACAGGAAATAAGGGGGTATATAGATGCACAAGGCCACCAAATATGAAGTTTGTATTATCAACTGCATCTATAGGAGAAAGGTTCAAAGAAAAAAACAAATATGGTTGCCAATTTGAGAATAATGGTCACAGCAACATCATGTTTGCTAGGCTTTGAGATAGGACATAGGTGCATATGTGTGAAAAAAATATGAAGTCTCTATGATCAGTAGTGTGCTCAGGACAGCTGTGCACAGACGACGACAACAACAACGGTGACAACGACGATGGCCAATTCATGATTCCATAGGCTCTTTGGCAATTATGCCAAATGCACCAATAATGACACAGTGAGCACAGATCTATCAACAAAATATTAAGATGAACACAGTGTTGCAATTGATTGTTACTAAAGCCATCACGATGAGCTTTTTCTTTTTCATGCAGTACAGGTCAGTCAAACGTTTCTTAACGCACACCAATTTGGTTCCAGAATGCAAAAAATATATATTAGGCAATGCACATATAAAAAAAATAAGACCCAGGTCGTGATAGACCTGAGCTCATTTGGTATTCTCAACAATTACGCCAATACAGGTTACAATATTACGTGGATGCAACTGAAGGGCCCAAAGAAGATCAACTCTCAAATATATGTGATCTACCAAAAACAAATATGGCCAAACTAGCAACAATATGTAACTTATGTCAATATGTAACTTATGTCAATATGTCAATATGTAACTTTTTACAAGAAATGAACAGGGAATCTTGGTGCCAGTGGCAGTATATCCTGCACCAAAGTACAACCTGTCTTGAGCGGCATCCTAATTTACGAGTATAATACCGTACAAGACCTTAATGTCGCTCAAGACAGGTAAACTAAATATCACTATTATTCAGGTAACACTAAAAATGCCGTAAAAAGTAAGATGTCGTCCAAGACAGAATTCTACCGCACCAATACAGATAAAACACTCAGAACTGAGACTTCAAGTTAGGGCTCGGCCACACCAAGCTTTAGCGTTTGCGTCAGCTTTAGCCTTAGCGTTGGAAAATGATTGGGTCTCTATTTAGTTTAATGTGGTGGCCACACCAAGCGGCAAAGCCAGCTTTAACGTTTGGTGTGGCCACTCCATTAAACTGTATAGGAATCGATTTACTTCTCAAAGCAAACGCTAAAGCTAAAGCAAACGCTAAAGCTTGGTGTGGCCGAGCCCTTAATCACAGAGACTACGCATAGCACTTAGGTTTCTCACAACACAAACCATGTATGATGCACAAGGTAGAAATATTTACATGTACATGTCTGTACTTTCTTGTCTGTACATAACTTGGATGGAAAATTATTAGCACTCATTTACAATATTAAATACTGAACTTTTCATGTTTAGCAATGAACAACATCTTGGTCATAATACAAATAATCTCATGAATGTGAATTTTGACTAAAACGTTGGGTAAGGAACGTTTCAACTACACTGTACCTAGTGTTTTATCTTTTTTGCATTAATGTAAAACATCATATGAACTTCTATCTTTACATTTTGATTAAAATCAAAAAATAAAAGACATACTAGCTGCTTAACATAAACACGTTTATCTACATGTACACAATACTTCATTCTTTTGAACGTTTATTCTAAAACACTGAACTGTAAACGTGTGTTACTGCTAAGTTCCTGGTGTGTGAAATATAAATCTTTATGCATTTTTATAGCAAACAAATACAAGTAACTGTTAATTATATGCAAATAAATATTGTAACCTAAACTGTAATTCCATCTTTACCATTACTCATCCGGAGTATTTATAACGATTAAACTTCACATAAACAATTGGCTTTGTGCTTGAACATTTGCAAGACATACAAACCAAATTCATTTATAATATACATATTTATGTAAAATGCCTGTACCAAAATGTGGTCTACGAAAAAAACAAATATGGCTGCCAAATTGAAATGTACATGGTATCAATTTTTTTACGAGAAACATAGAGTACTTAATATGGGAAGATTCTATCTGAGTTGAGTGGATGTTTTTGTGTACATCAAACTTTGCGGAATACATATTATACATGCTGTGGGCAAACGAATAGAGACGAAATACACTTTACCTACGGTGTCTAAAGTATTGAACCGAGATTCTTTTCATTGGCCTACAGGCAGGATGCTCAATATCCATGTTTATTGGAAGTCAAAGGTTGCAAACAGCAGCTGATCACTAAATTGTCGACAACTACAGTACTGTATCTAAGACCAGGGTTGTCGTCCATTGAGTTTTGGATCTGCGCCAAAATTCCGAGTTGTTAATTCCAAAATGACGGCCCGGCATGTGTAACGGCACACATGTGACGTGTGGTTAGTGTGAGGAAGAGCTGGCTTGAACAAGTTACTTTGATTTTCGTCCACCGTACCTATGTACGTAATTGTCATTACTTACAGCTCTTGCTGTCATAGGCTCGTGTTTGGGGTGTTTGATGTGTTAGAGGACCAAGTCTGATTGACCATGTACTGTTCTAAACTGTTGAGATACGCATCATTATCCAGTGACGTCATCTCATCTATTGGATCCTGTAACAAGGTATATTTCGTTCAATTTCAATAGATTCAATATGGAATACATGAATTTCAGAAAAACTTGCACGTTGGCATCTAACTTTATGGTACACTCGTCCCCGGATATATCGATATTTTTGGTGTGGAAAAATAGCATCGATATAAGCGGGATATCGATATACCGTATTGCCTAATTGACGCCCATGCCCTAATTAACGCGCACCCCTTTTTTTTGTTCATTTATGCAAACTTTTTGCAAACATTGGCTATGGACCTTTGGTATGTAACGCATAGAATTTTGTAATTTGTCATGCTTTTTTCACTTAAACTACCCCCTACTGTGTAGACTAATATGTTTTAAGATGTTAGATACCCTTGTTTCACCAAACTAGACTGAATGTTAAGTGTCATTAAATACATTTCTATTTGCCATCTCAAAAAGAAACTGTCTTGGGGTTGGCAGCAGAGGTCCTTAAATAATGCACATGTACAAAAATAACTTCTACGCGCATGCGCGTTAATTAGGCAATATACGGTAAGTGGAACAAATATGTACATATTTTAATTTGCCTAACTGCAAGAGATTGTATCGATATAAGCGGGATATCGATATAAGCGATATCGATATATCCGGGGAGGAGTGTATTCCATTGCTGAATAGGTCGTAACTCTTGAAAATTGGTTAAAGAGATAATGGCAGTTAAATTTTATGGTGTTTTTAATTTGGTTACCTTTGTTGGTTCAAACTGACAATTGATGTAGCTGAGCGTGATACCGTCATCAAACAAGCCTGTGTAGTGACTAGTTTTCTTCTTCTTTTTCTTCTTCGGCGACAGATTAACTAACTTCTTTTGTTTACAGCAGAAACAAAGCATCAGCAGACCTGGTATTAGAAGAAACCAATCAAAGTTAAATAAACGTCCTATTATTCCGAACTAGAAACGTACATGGATAGAAAACAAAATATAAGTACACGTATATGTAGATCCGTGTGCACCTAATCTTTGCACATTTCGTCTTGTTCAATATAAAACTTAATACCCCTGTACACATCACACAGCTGGTCATCCAACATCAAAATAATAAAAACAAATGTATTAAATTAAGCTTTTGCAAAAAATTATGAAAGAGACCTACTAAATGCGACAACAGCAGCAATACACCCCAGCACAATACCAGCAATGCTTCCTTCAGTTAGGTGTGTGCTTTTCTCACCCAGTGTCACTCCTACAAGAGTATTATTCTCCCAAACACCACCAGAGGGCAAACCGTTGTCAATCTGTTGAAAGCAATTTATGCGTAAAAATTAATTTCTAATTGATGTACAGTAGTAGAACTTGTCTTGAGCGACACTGAAATTTTCCCTCCAAAAGTGTCGTAAAAGGCAGGGCGTTGTCCAAGACGGGGTCATTTAAACTTGTTTTAACAAGTTGTATGCAGAGAAAAATGTAAAAAGACAGGTGTTGCGACTTCACTGCGACTGAAAGTATGCATGGCATACTAGAATACACACTACTTAGGGAATTTTGAATTTTGTAAATGTTTCTTACATGTATTCTGAGGAATGAGAGCAACTGGAAACAATGAATGAAAGAATTTTATTGTATCATAATAACAGAGTAAAGATTGTTGCAAAAATCAAGTGTCTAGCTCATTAAGCAGTCAAAAACAGGTCTGGATCCAGGAATTCCCGTAGGGGGGATGTCCACCCAAAAAAAAAACCCTAAAAAAAGGGGGTGAAAATCGGCAAAAAGTGCATGAAAATGAAAAAAATTCCAGCCGTAGCGGCGATTCACGCCTCCTGTGCCCCCTGGATCCGCCAATGAAAAAGGGTCTTACCTCAGTTGCAGCTGACATTAATCGTGGGAGTACTGTAGACATCTGAAAGCCAGAGGTATTGTGGACATCTTCCGATGTTACGTCATCTGTAACTGTTGTGTCATCAGACACTGATGCAGCCATGATGGAGTCACTTATTTGTGTGGTTGTCATGGTAACATCTGCATGACTTATGGGGGTCTGTGCAGTGGACAGCAGGGGTTGGGTGCTCATTATTGCAGTTACCAAGGAAATGAGATCAAGTGATAATGTCGATATGGAGTGATGTGAAAACCTGAAACATAAGCAAAAATATGCAGTGACTGGAAATGTTTGTGGTAGTCGTGAAGATTTTTAAAGTGTTCACCATAGTGAAACCTACCAGAACTACATACGACAGTGTTAGAAATAAATTTTGAAACAGACCGAACGACAATTGGTCACCCCAAATACAGCATTTGTGCTATTACTTTAATTGCAAAATGGTCTGACTGATTCTAAAATCAGTAAGACCGAAAAATTTTTGCTAGTCATTGTCTAACGGAGTGGTCTTATTTCGAACACCGCATATAGTCACAATCACATTAATCTGGTTATGTTATTGTGTTTTCAAGCAAAGTTTCAGCCTGTCCAGACATAAAGAAGATACATTACTTGCTGACTGCAACATTAACAAATACCTTGAAAAGTGATGCGAGTGATAACTTGATGCGGTGCCTTCACTGGAGAATGATTCAGCTGTGAAACTTGCAAGATTACTTTCTATTTCAGAGTTAAGTTGGAAATCTGATTCAAGTGAGTTGGATTTGTGAAAAGAAAAGGAAGGTGATCTAGTTGATGAACTGGTAGAATGTACTGCATTAAAAAGTGTTTCTGATGGAAATACTTGTGTTCTGTCCGTCCAGTGGTCTTCTGACCGATCTGCCTGACTTAGTAGTCTTGTAATACTTGGTTCCAATACAATACTGGTAGTTCTTGAGGTATTTCGTTTTGTCCCTTCACTCGCGTTGACCACTGTTCCCGCCTGTGGGGTCTCTGTTCCCATACTAGAATCATAGGGAATGGTTGGCATTTTCGTAAATCTTTCATCATGCAGATCAGCCGTTTTACTTTTTGAGCATTTCATCTCAGAGGTTGTTACAGTCTGAACAGGCAATACAGAAGATGGCTTGTAGTTCTCAGTACCTTTAGTCATTTGAGTCTCTTGACATTGCCCAGTGCCTAATGTCAGCAGCAATACTAGACTTAACAGCACCAGAAGTTTCATAGTAAATTCTGAAAGCAAAACACTGCATTTATTTCAAATAGTCTACATATCGGATGTAATTATGATTTACTTTTTATCACTTATAATTAAAATTTGAATTGAATTTTTATTCTGAAACTTCGTGCGGGAAAATATGTATTTCCACTAATATGCTCATTTTATAAATTGAATTTTAATCATAAAACAAACTGTAACACGATATGAACAATATGACAAACTTGAGATCAAGTCAACTTTAATATTTTGACAGCTAGAAAAGCACAGGTCTGCATTTGATTAGTGTTTACAACTAAATACATTTCCAAACTGTTCTTTATATGTCTATTACACGTATTTTGCTTGGAAATGGTTAACGCAATATTCACATGCAGGCCTGTGTGTAAAAGTTTAAATTATGTGAACAAAAATTAAATCATTGCAATCCTATTAACCTTGTCTTTTTACTTTCCATCAACATGACTGGTCTATCAACAGGAAGTCTGTATAATCGTGCAAATTTATATCCTCTTTAGTGAAAAAGGATGTCATTAAATGCTTGAAAGAACATTAAAACTTTGGTTTGACCTAGCCCGAGTTACTGGCCATTTCTCTTGCTACGCACAAACAGTGCAGCAGCCTCAGCGCGTAACGTTGTAGGTCAGGTCTCTCGGACTAGATTTCGTCTGCTAAAACCTCTGCTATCGTAAAATGGCTCTACGGCTAGTATTAAACATCAACACATATTGCTTTAGTGTCCTGCTTTTACGCGCTTAATACAGAGAGCGATTGGTTGTTTAGCATGAGGTTTTTGTGTTGGTCCGATGCATCATTTGACTGTAGTTTTACACCTTTTCACCACCAGATGTCTCTGAACCCCCACTAAAATAGGGAAAATGCATTTTCAGCAGTTTCAGACTCAATGTGGAAAAAGAGTGGGACCGGACCCCCTCCCTCCCTCCCTCCCCCGCCCCTTGGACTTAGAATTTTTGAGGGAGCTGTTTCAAGGGACAAACAGTGAGACAGGTTCAAAGTGTACGTTACATGGGATACCTTAGCAGATTGTCACTTTAAATGCACTTTAAGACCTAAATGGCCAAAAATTGTTACTTTAGATGGGGCACCTAAGTGAATTGTCACTTTAAATCTGCTTTAATATCTAAACAGCCAAAATCATTACATCAGATGGACAAGTAAGAGAAATAAATTGCTTTAAATTTGAATATTAAAAGAAATATTTATATGCATATAATTTAGTACGGTATAGCATGAGGCTGTATTCCGAAAGGATACCTCGTTTGTTACTTTGTCAGTGATTTGATGCTTCTCTCCATTGACACCAATGCCAAAGCTATGAACATATTTTATCAATCTGAAAAAGAAATCTCAGCAATGCTGAGCACGTGGAAAGAATTTTGCAATGAAACACAGTTGAGCTGGATGATCATAAGTAGTTTCAGATCCAATTGATCCATTTTTAATTTTTCCGTTGTATTTAAATTATCCATTTACGTGGCTGTTTCACGGACTATAGCAAAAACTTTTAAATAATGAATGCCGTTGACCAACGTCGAGTCTATCGAATGAAGCTTCATGACGCTTCACCAAATTTGACACCTCATGACACTTTTTGGCGGGAAAAGTCATGTGACTGCATTCTGGTGGA